>CM023484.1:90079167-90114966 GCA_013339685.2 Hyalomma asiaticum
TTTCGAATTCATATTTTCCTAGGTGAAGTACCCCACGTGGTTTCCTGAGCAAAAAAAGGACACATAAGTAACATTTTCAAGCACTTCGGATTGCTTCGTGGTGGGTAACTAGAAATAATTGAAACAGTTTCGATCAACCAACGTTGCTAGGACTAGTCAAACAGCTGGAGTGATGGCATCACCTAGCTAGGTCTCCTCTCACTTGGCGGAGAAAAGTGTATTCCCGATAAACGGCACGGCGTGCGCATTGTCGTGTCTTGGACATGCTTTCACATTCTTTACTCTCTACTCTAGCTGAAAGATCGCTGTCACTCATTATATCGCTGTCACTGTCATGCACAGCGGGTTGAGAGCAAATCGCGAGTCCCTTCTGCGCAACCCAAGACGTCTTTCTTTGTTTACCGCTCTCGGTGTTTTCTTCTGTCTCTCTTCCTCCGCTCTTCATTTTTATTTCATCTCGCCTTATACGAGTTAGGCGGTACAACCTTCGGTACAATACAATCAACATGAATACCATAAATGCACGTTTTGCAAGCGCCGGTGCATACTCTAGCGCTTGTGGACGCTGCCTTACAGGCGTGTGTGCCTGGGCTCGAATGCCGCCTCACCAAGAGTTTATTTGGTCTTGTTTATGCTCTCAGTTGTGAACGACGGCGACTGTTATTACCGTATTGTATCACGGTATAATTTTGCAATATAGTGGTATATTAAGTATCCGTAGTATAGTACCGATCAACCCCGACCCTAAGAAGCTCTGATTTCAAAGTTCTTTTGTCCCTTTGTGGCTGCACATGCCACAAACCAAACAAATCGAACGTGCGACCCCTCGTTCCGGAGCACCATGCGCTGCGCGCTTGCCTACGCCGCGAGCGCTGTGATGAACGGTAATGGCGAGACTTTTATGTACACCGTCTGCCGTTGGCGATACGCACATCTCGGAGGTGCTTGAGCGTTGCAGAGGCCTGAGTATCGCCTGCGAGATGGCGCAGAGATCCCACGGCGCCTAAAGTCCCTGAAGAAAACTAAAGTAGCGCCACGGCCGGACTCGACTCTCCTCTTCTCCGAGGGTGGAGTCGAGTCCGGCCGTGGTAGCGCCAAGTGCGCCCCTTCGCCTCTGCCTCCTCTCCTAGCCACCGCAGCAGCGCCCCTAATGTGTCCACCGAGGAGCTGCCTATGCGAAACGTAAAAGCGCTTGCGAAACCACGCGACCGCACCGCTGCACGGGCGAACTGACAGCACTGCGTAAGCCGCGTGTTAGCGTCTAGTAGGGCCGTATGTAGGGCCAGCTTCACCCGCAGAGCACGCTCTCGGTGTCGCGGGAACCGTCTTCGGCGGTCGTCGTCCCCACATTTGGTCTCCGGCTTCGCCGCTGTTGCCTGGGCGTGAGTGCGGCTTATACCCGTCTAATACGCTGGAGCCACACATCTCGACGTTTAGCATTTAGCTTTCTCGGCGGAAGAGAAAACCCTTCTTTCCGTTGTTGTCTGTGTGTTTGCGGCATCCCAAAACATGCAGCGCTGCCGCGCAGATTCAACCGTGATCGCGCGAGGTCGAACAGACGCCGACCGCGGCGCACGCGAGTGGACAGACAAGATGGCGGTCGCACGGCCTTCAAAAAGCTAGTGGTGCGCCACGCTTTGCCATCGCTTAGCGCGGCCGAAGCTGAATTTGCACGGCGCACGGGAGCGCTGTCATCGAGAGCGTCAACCCAAGCACATCGGCAACTGCAAGCGAACGTTGGGTCGTTGGGCTCTCGCATCGTGCGGTACTTGCTTGCGGGGATGGGTTATCCCGGTACAAGCGCATTGCTTACTTCATTGTTCTACAGACGCGGTATATTACGTTAAATATACCGCGTCATTGTTTTGATGCGGTATATTTAACATATGGAATCAAAACTCACGACTGCGCCGTAACCGTGAAGCTGTCCGACGCCGCGTTTCTGACACCACGCACATAAACACACGTCGAGCACATGCGCGCACTCACTGATAAACTATGCTGCATAACTTTACACTTTCAGGGGAAAAAAATACCCGCACCTCCCCGAGGGGGATTGTGAGGATGCAGAGCCTCTTGTTGTTATACCGGCGTTAATTACGTTGGCGTTACGGTGTTAAATTGTTTTGTGGTGTTAAATTAGTCGTGGTCACCATCACACACATGCGCGCGACGGCGACCGACCCACCACGGAGACACACAACGGACGAAGACGAACGGTTAACGAACGTCTTTATTGTAGCCAGCAGCGTCAGTCTTCTTAGAGTCGCGCACCACTCGCTTTGGGTACTTTGAGTACAATGGCCTTGGGGTCGGTGAAATGAAAGCCCTATTGGATCCGGTAGCAGCGGCTGCGCTTGAAATTGCTGAAGCTGTCCGCGTCGGAACTGCATTGGATCGACTGCTCGAACGCTCGAACGCCTGCGCTCGCGCGATCGAAGAGCTGAGCGCGCGGAACGGTGGAGCTCGTCAACAACGACCCGGTTGCGTGCGCAATCTACACTCACCGGATCTTCGACGTGATCATGAACATCCTGGGATTCGTTGACGTCCATTCAGCGCATCGGACGGCGCTGAGCAATCAACCGAAGAAGCAACTGAGCCAGCGGGCGCATGCACGGGGTATATAAAGCAACTGCCGTGGAGAATGCGAGAAAGGCGCGCATGCGCGCTTTATCGTACAGCTGTCGAATGAGACACGGAGGGGAAGCGCGCCAGCGCGCAGACGGCGTGGAGAGGAGGAGATAGGAGGGTACGAGCGATGATGATTGATGGTTGTGGTTCCGTTAGGAAGGACGTTAATTTCTGCAGCCCATGTAGGGAGCACGGCTAAGCGTCCGTGGGGGTGGGGGAAAGGGAGTGAAAGAGAAGAGAGAAGGCCGTAGTGGAGGGCTCCGGAAACTTAGACCACCTGGGTTCTTTAAAGCACCATTACACAGCACCTGTACAATGTAAACACGTTGGCTTACAGCTCATTTCGCTCCCAGCCTACTCCAGATGTCTTTGAACAATCACTTGATGCCCTCCTGAGCCCTACTCAACGCTCAGAGCTCCTCAACTTGCTATGAAAATACCTCTCCACGTTCGACTATCAACATAGGCCACTATGTCGCACAACGACTGTGCATGACGACATCGACACTAGCACCCACGCGCCATTGCGCCAGAGGCTCTATCGTGTGTCCCCTGCGGGGCGCAGTGTTATTGAAAATCAAGTAAGCCAAATACATGGCGTGCCGCAACCTTCCAAAAGTCCCTGGGCGTCGCCTGTAGTTCTAGCAAAGACGAAAGATGGTTCCATCAGATTTTGCGTCGACCATCGACGTCTGAATAACATAACTCGTAAAGACGTCCACCCCTTACCACGTATCGATGACGCCCTCGATTGTCTTCAAGGCGCCGAGTTCTTCCTCGCTCGACTTAAGTTCAGGTAACTGGCAAGTACGTACCTATGGCTCCAAACGATCGCCCGAAGACGGCTTTCCTATAACGCCAGACGGCCTATATGAGATTAGCGTTATGCCGTGCGGGCATTGCAATCCCCCCGCTACTTTCCAACGAATGATTCACAATCTGCTTCACGGCCTAAAATGGAAGACATAATTATGTTACCTTGATGATGTCGTCGTATTTGCTCCAGATTTTCCCACTCATCTGTGCCGTCTCGAAGAAGTGCAGTGCATCACTGGCGCAGGCCTCCACCTCAACTTGAAAAAATGTCCCTTTGGAGCCAAGCAGCTCACAATAGTCGGACACGTGGTATGGAAAGATGGCATACTACCCGACGCATCCAAACTTCGCGCCCTTCACCGACTTCCCTTTTTATTACAGGAACTTCATTGATTACAGGGAACAAACAAAGACGTTGTATACACGGGCATTTGAGAAATCAGTAATCAGGCATATTCAAACAAATATTAAAAATGCAAAACCAGTCAGGACTGTCACTAGAGCTCTCTTTTATGCTTCGAACTAGAAGTATTTGTTTGTGGAAGATGTTCCTTGTTTTTCGCGGTGCTTGAGCATGCTGATCTATCATTCTTTGTGTCCAGAGACTGTGCAGGGCAGGTGACCGCGCGGAGAGGGACAACCGCATTGAAGAGAGAAGCCAGAAAAGAAGGAATACAAGGCGTGTTCTTATAGCTTCCAGCATGAGCACCGATAGCGTAGGGGTAGGACACCGGCCACCCATACGCTGGGTGGCCGGTGCTGCATCAGCTGCATTATGCGCCCAGGTACGGCAGCGATGTTGACGGGTCAATGTGGGCGCAAGTAAACATGATCGATGCCTTTTTCGCCCGGCATTTACTATCTGTTGTAGCCAGTTATTACGGAAACGACCTCAGTTATACCACTAGGGGTTGATCATACATGTAATGGAGGCAACGCCTGAACCTGGCTTCCTCCACGTGAAATGGTGTCCTACCAGAGCGACACTGATGGCAAGTTCACCTCGATGTGCAATAAACGTTCAACTGCTATTGCGAAGGCACATTTAACTTTCGTGTTATACCGCTTCCTCTGACAGAGGGATCAGCCAGAACTTCTTTTCTAACATTACAGCAGCAACGTTTAGAGCGCTAGTGTATTACCGTTTTGCTTTTGATCGCCTACCTGCTCGGTTGCGCAGCGCTGTAGGTATTAACGTCCATGACGCAAGGTAGTCTGCATGAGGCCCTGCTCAAAATTCTGGACTTCGTTTTCAGGAAAAGCAAATGTCTTGCAAACGCCTGGCTGAACATGTATTATTAGAGCACCAAGGATAAAATCAACCGAAATTTTTATTTGAACGAGAGGACAGAAATAAGTCACCGAATCTATCCTTCTTTCTTTTGCATGGTGCCCAAAAGTAGGCAATGCTAGCTGGAGCTACCCATACAATCAACAAACACCACACATGGCTTTGCAAAAAGGTAACGATGATTGATCGATCTCTGGTATTTTACGTCCCGGAACCACGATTTGATTATGAGAGACGCTGTAATGGTGGGCTCCGGAAATTTCGACCAACTGGTGTCCTTTAACGTGCGCTGACATCGCACAGCACACGAGCCTCAACGCTTCGCCTCCTAAATGCAGCGGCTGCGGCCGGGATTCGATCTTGCGGACCTCTGGTCAGCAGACGGAGCCCATCACATCCCATAACGAAACGGCAGTATAGTGCCATGACCACGGCATGCAAATCATGCCGGTCATGACCACGCGTGTCATGATTCTAATGTTATGACCTGTCATTTACTGTTCTTCATGCTGTCGTGTTGTGCCATAGCAATTTTGGTATACATCCAATTAACGAAACGCCTGGCATGTAAATCACGCCGCCCATGACTATGCATGTTATGCTTTTCATGTTATGACCTGTCATTTATGTTCGTCATACAGTCATATCGTTGCATACCAATTTTCCTACACATTCCCACTAACGAAACGGCCCAAGAGAGCACAAAGACCGTGGCATGTAAATCATGTGCTCATGACATGCATATCATGATTTTCATGTTATGACCTGTCATTTACGTTCATGATGCAGTCATCTTGTGGCATGCCAATTTTCGTATACATACGTTAACGAAACGTGTGGCATGTAAATCATGTCGCCCATGACTATGCATATCATGATTTTCATGTTGTGACCTGTCAGCCATGTCGCCATGCAGGTCATGTCGTGGCATACCAATTTCGTGTACATCCCATTAAACGAAACGGCCAGGAGAGCACCAAGACCGTCGCATGTAAATCATGTCACTCATGACATGCAGGTCATGATTTCTTGTTACGACCTGTCATTTATGTGATGCAGTCATGTTGTGGCATACCAATTTTCGTAAACATCGATTAGCGAAACGGCCAGGAGAGCACAAAATCGTAGGTGGATAGATAGATAGATAGATAGATAGATAGATAGATAGATAGATAGATAGATAGATAGATAGATAGATAGATACGCTCAAACTCGCCGAAGTTCGCTAGGAAATGCTTCGCATTTAAAACGCGCCGCTTGCTTCTAAACATATTCTATTGTCGCAATTACCGGCACTTTCCTAATTCTCTCAGACCTCCCTCACCGGGTCGTTTACAACCGCAACGCCCTATTGCGTTTAGCTGAACGGATGACGGCGGCCAAGTGCCTTTTCAACTAACTTCATTTTCAATCTACGAAGCAAACGAGAGAGGAGGTGTCACTGACACGGATGGGGCTACTTTAGTTATTAAATGCGAAGCATTTCTTAGCGAACTTCGGCGAGTTTGAGCGTATCTATCTATCTATCTATCTATCTATCTATCTATCTATCTATCTATCTATCTATCTATCTATCTATCTATCTATCTAGCCCGCCTACGATTTTTGTGCTCTCCTGGCCGTTTCGCTAATCGGATGTTTACGAAATTGGTATGCCACATCATGACTACATGACGAACATAAATGACAGGTCATAACATGAAAATCATGATATGCATGTCATGAGCGGCACGATTTACATGCCACGGTCTTAGTGCTCTCCTAGCCGTTTCGCTAATGGGATGTATGCGAAAATTGGTATGGCGATACATGACTGCTAGACGAACATAAATGGCAGGTCATAACATGAAAATCATGACATGCGTGTCATGAGCGGCATGATTTACATGTCGCAGTCTTGGTGCTCTCCTGGTCGTCTCGTTAATGGGATGTATACAAAAATTTGTATGCCACAATATGACTGCATGGCGAACATAAACGACAGGTCACAACATGAAAATCATGACATGCATGTCATGAATGACATGATTTACATGCCACGCGTTTCGTTAATGGGACGTATACGCAAATTGACATGTCACAACATGACTGCATCACAAACATAAATGACAGGTCATAACACGAAAAACATGCATGTCATGAGTGACATGATTTACATGCGACGGTCTTGGTGCTCTCCTGGCCGTTTCGTTAATGGGATGTATACGAAAATTGGTATGCCACGACATGACTGCATGGCGAACGTGACTGACAGGTCACAACATGAAAATCGTGATATGCATGTCATGGGCGACATGATTTACATGCGACGCGTTTCGTTAACGGGATCTATACGAAAATTGGCATGCCACAAGATGACTGCATCATGAACGTAAATGACAGCTCATAACATGAAGATCATGACATGCATGTCATGAGCGACATGATTTACATGCCACGGTCTTGGTGTTCTCTTGGCCGTTTCTTTAGTGGGATGTGTAGGAAAATTGGTATGCAACAATATGACTGCATGACGAACGTAAATGACAGGTCATAACATGAAAAGCATAACATGCATATCATGGGCGGCATGATTTACATGCCAGGCGTTTCGTTAATGGGATGTATACCAAAATTGCTATGGCACAACACGACAGCCTGACGAACGTAAATGACAGGTCATAACATTAGAATCATGATACGCGTGTCATGACCGGCATGATTTACATGCCATGGTCCTGGTGCTATACTGCCGTTTCGTTAATCGGATGTATGGGCTCCGTATACTGACCAGAGGGCGCTACGTATAGCTCTCGTCGGACTGCTCAGTCGCGCACGGTGGAAACCGAGGCGACAGCGACGCGCGCCTTCGCTGCTCTCCGGGCGTGCTGCGAACCACACGAACGCTCGCGGCGTCGCCATTTGCAACAGTTTGCCGTAGTTTTAGGGCGCGCGTCCCAAAGGAAATAAAACGAAAGAAGGCGGGACGGGCGGGGGGGGGGGGGGAGGGGGTGGTTCGTTAGGAAGGAAGAGACGCTAATTTCTGTCTCCCATACTGGGGACACGGCTAAGCGCCTAGACGGGCGGTCGCTGTTGCTAGAGTTGGAAACGCGCATCGCGTTCGCGTATTTCCCTGTCACAGTCTGCCCAATTTTGCTCCTCTCCGCCAGGCAGTGCATTCTGGCGCTGATGTCGCACATGGAAACTCGACTGCACGGAGCCTATACGAAAATTGGTTTGGCACAACATGACTGCATGACGATCATAAATGACAGGTCATAACATGAAAATCGTGATATGCATGTCATTAGCGGCATGGTCTACATGCCACTCGTTTCCTTGAAGGGATGTATACCAAAATTGCTATGGCACAACACGACTGCATGATGAACGTAAATGACAGGTGATAACGCTAGAGTCATGGCATGCGTGTATGAGCGGCATGGTTTTCATGTCACAGGCGTGGTGCTCTTGCGGCCGTTTCGTTAATTTCATATGTACCAAACTCGGTATAGCGAGACAACAATGCAAATCCGTTTTACGTTCCTTATGCGCGCTTCGCATTTCCTTGATCCCCACTGCACGTGGGATCTGCTAATTTTTTTTTTTTTTTTGCGCATAAGAGCGACGGGCTTCCCTTATTGATCGTAACACTGAGGAAATCAAGAACTATTCACTCATACTGACGCACAGCATGAAAATTTTAAAAGTTAATCATGTTGCAAATGTACACGCTGATGAGTTTTTGCCGGATTGAAAACAGCGTTAGTCGCACCGTCTACCTAGTCGTTAGTCGCACCGACGTTAGTCGCACCGTCTACCTATCACGTGCGCGCGTGATATTCATGGGCTCTCAGCGAAGCCTGCATGAGGGCGCGCTGTTGTCGCGCATGAAGGGGTGCTCCTATTTAATTATGTTCGTGCGAAACGAAAGAGGGTCATGAAAAGTTGCTTGTGTTGTATAGTTCTTATCGAGAATGCGAGGTCTTGCGAGAGTATGTACAACATGATGAGCGCTGTACCTGGGCAGAACCTACATGCTGCTCAGTCGATCGGGTGCTTCAATGAATATTTCTCGAATTGCGGTGTGTGGCACATGATCGAACACACGGCACTGCACGTCGGACCGGTGGGGATACCAGCCGATCGCGATACGTGATCGCAGTTCTAGTCGACGGCGATGGTAGCCTGTCGTCTGCACCGTTTGAATGAAATATGCATACCGGAATGCGGGCGACCACATGTAGTTGTACCACAAACTCATTGTAATTGTTACAGTTAGCCATAATAATAGTGATGTACTTATATACGGCAAGAAAAAGAACTAATAAAACGCGTACGGCCGGTCGGCGCGCACGCACTAGCCCAGCCGTGGCAGTCGGCTCCTCCGAGGCACCCACGATGACGTCATGAAGCTCCTCAACCAATCATAGGCAGTGACAAGGTTTTGGTTGCCGCCCGTGACGCGCGCCGCGCGTTTTTGCCAAAATAGTGTCATTTGCTCAAGTTTATGCCCATTTTCGACCTGATTTTCGCGTTCATCGTACGAAAAATGATTAAATAGCATGATAACCTCAATTTTTTTTAAAAGTGCTTCAGTGCCCCTTTAAGGCGAAGCTTAAGGGTCCCACAACATTTTACGGGAATGTATGTTAGGCAAGTACTTATATAATATTGCGTGAAGGCGTACAGCATGTGTACAATGTATTTTCAATGGGCTTAAGTGTGAAGAATATCGCTGAGCTCACGCTAGCCTCAACATCTCGTAGTCGTCTTTGACCCGGTTCCTAAGGCTTGTTCCTGCGTTACCTAGCATAGTAACTCAACTCCTGGCTGCTGAAGCACATCTCGGTGCTCTCTGCGGTGCGAGTGAGCCGTATGGTTTCATGCGGGACACACAAACGATGTCTTTCGACGGCGAAGAGGCAGAGGAAGAGTCTCGGGGTCTGCAGGTGACCCCGTAGGTGGCCTCTGTTAGCCTGGCGTAACACGCGGTCAGAGTGTACAAGGCGACGAGTCGGTGTCCACAAGATGACAATGTCACCCGACGTAATGTGAACCTGTTTTGGCGATGAGCCGCCTGTAATGGTTTTGCGCTGCTGTAAGGTGCTTACGAGAAACTTGACGTGATTTTGTTGTGATAGCGTCGCGAGTGTATTCTGCCGTTGGCGAATCGACGGCGAACGAAAAGATGGCGTCAAAAGGTGAAGCTCGGTCGCGGCTGAACAGAAAAAAAAAAAAGATGGGTGAAAAATCGGCTGTATCGCGGCGGGAAGAATTACAGGGGAATTTAAGAAAGGGCTAGACAACATCCCCATGGTGATAGCCAGGCCGCTAGTTTGTGGGTGGTGAGCGTTCGTAAGTTTACGTTGTGTCTTGCACAAGCGGAGTAGGCCATCAGTATAGCTCTGGAGAGAAAATTGTGGCCACCATCTGTGAGGAGTTGACGAGGGGCACGATGATGTAGAATGACGTCATGCGGCAGAGAATCGGCAGCTAGTGCTGGAGGGGAGAGCCTGTGTGATCGCGTATCGATTTGTGTGGTCGTTCGCAGCAGCTATGCATCCTTTCCCCGCAGAAGAGGCGGAAAGACCCGAGAAGGTGAAGACCAATGCGGAAGCAGAGCTCGGGCACTGGGTGGTTTTTTCAGGCGTTGGCACAGATCGCATGCGGCGACACAGCGGCGGACAAGTCGATAGATACCAGGCCAGTAGAATCGACGGCGTACACGGCCGTGTATTCGAGACTCCAAGGTGACCCGCAGCAGGCACGTCGTGCAGCTGGCTCATACCGCTTGAACGTAGGTTAGAAGGTAAGATAAGCAGCAATTCACGTGCATTCGTGTGGACCTTGTGACAACCCAATGTGCCATTCATAAGCGCGGAGAGGTGAGTAGGCGAATGTTGTGTCACGGGCTGCAGCTTCTGAATAAGCTGACTTCTATGCGAGCTCATTCACAAGCTGCAGCCCGTGACGCCAGACCTGCCTACTCACCTTTTTTAGAATATTGTGCGGCTCGCCAAAGATATTGCCTAGACCGGTGAATGCCTCATCGAAAGCCTCAGGAGCGTCCATTGGATGGCGGAACAAACAATCAGCGTCATGGTGGAATTGACAAATATATTATGAGCGCGAAAACGTACACGAAACACACAACGAAGGAAGGACACAGGACTAACGCCAGTCCTCCTTACTTCCTAGTGTGTACCGTGGAAATTTTCGCGCTCATAATATACTTGTTAATCATGCGCCAACTAGGGCCTCAACATGTTCTTTTGGAACTGGCCAGATTAGTAGGAAACTGAGCAGTTCTATTCCTGAAGTCGTAAGGCCCAGTGGCCAAGATGTCCAGTGGTATCCTCCAATGTCGAATCCCGCCGAGTGCGTGATGATCACTGGTGACGGCGAAATGCTGTACGTGTAAGTATGGCCAGGATTTGCCCGAACAACAGCGAGACACTGCCTTTTAGTAAACGAGTAGTTCATTTCGGCTGGCGAAACGAGACGGCTCTTATAGGCAAGAAGACGAGCATGCCCGTTCTGACGCTGGTACCAAAACGGCACCGATTCCGTGACCGCTGCCGAAGGTGTTCACTGACGTTGCGGCACAAGCGTCGCAATGGGCCGTGGTGTGGTGAGCAAATTAATGAGAGTGGGGAATGTCGTAGTTTGGGGATTGCCCCAGGAAAACGAATTGCCTTTCTTCAGTAGGTCTGCGAGGAATGCAAGCACATGAATGCGAGCACGGTTTTCGTGAATGGAAAAGCAGTGTGCGGAAATGCAATTATGTGTCAAGAGAACGGCTATAATCACTTCAAGCACGTAGTCGCCATCGTGCATAGTTAAAGAGGGTGCTACCGCAGACAAAGGGATGATTCGTGGCGGCAGACGTACAGTCAATAGCAAAAGTTTGCGGGATCCGAAACTTCATAAAAGCCTGCATTACCGCTTAGCCTTGCAACATAGTCTCGAATTAAATGTTACTGGCTCTACATAGCACAAACATCTACCCACTGAAACTTTTATTGCGAGGCTAGGTTGCTAGGTAAGCGGTAACATAGGTTTTTACGCGAAGCTTCGGACCCAGCAAACTTTCCCGGTTGACTGTACGTGTTCAGCACAGCACAGGCGGAACTCACCGAGCGGTTATTTGCGCATTGTATGTGAAGTTGCAGTGTCAGGTGAACAATTAATCAATAAGTGCAGAATGGGTGGACAAGATGCCGAGACCGAGGATAACTTCATGCGTGCAGTGAGTGAGTATACCGTGAAGAGAACCGATGTTTGGTGACCGGCAACACTAACACGTGCTTACAGAAGCCAACCATGGCGGCTGCACCTCTGTCGGCAACACGAACAGCATGTGAGGGGACCGGATGGAGGACCTTTTTCAATAACGGACGTGAGAGTTCACGACAGAGATACGAGTGCCGGTGTCAAAGCTGTAACGGGCAGACCGTCCACTTCAACCTCGATCAAGTTTTGTTTAGCAGTGAGCCTCAAAACAGAAATTCGAGGGCTGGTCATATCAGCACCTTCAACTCCAGGAGCTACACTTGTTAGTTTCCCCAAGGATTGTTGTTGTTGTTTTGTGGGGCATAACGCCCCAAAACCAGCTCTTATTATGAGGGACGCCGTAGTGGAGGGCTCCGGAAATTTCGACCACCTTTCGGGTTCTTCAACGCGCACTGACATCGCACAGCACACGGGCCTCAACATTTCGCCTCCATCGAAATGCAGCCGCCGCAGCCGGGATTCGATTCCGCGACCATCGCATCAGCAGCCGAGTACCATAGCTACTAGACCACCGTGGCGGGGATGTTTCCCGAAGGAAAGCGTCGAGTTTAGGACGGGGACGGGGAACGGTTCAGCCCATGTGGTGGTCGCTGCCGAGGGGTCCTTATTTCCGAGAACTAGAAAAAATACACACGTGCTCCTTTGTATTTCCTTTATCGGCGGCACTCGGTCCACTCTGAATGACGAGGGAGAACAAAGGGATGGCGGCTGAAACGCTCCATGGCCTTGTCTCGCACGGGTTGCGTCCGGGCGCCGCCCCTCGAAGTAAACAGCTCACCAAAAACACCAGTGTCCTCCGAAACCTCAAAACGAGAGGTCATTCTTCCTTCCGCTCCCGCAGGAGGGGTATAAGTAGTGAGGCTCGAAAACTATTTGCTTGCGCATGCGCAGCAACATTCTCGCAGGCTGCAGGCACTCATTCAAATTAGTCGCCGTGCTCATGCACCATCGCTCAAACAGCGAGGCTCGAAGGCTTTTAAAGAGAGAAAAATATGAAACGTATTCCGTGAGCGCGAGGTCTTGGTGGGGAAATGCCCAGACAACAGTGGGGATTCCTAAGCACACTAAAGGTTCTCCGTAAAATGAGGTTCCCAAAGAGCTGCAGTCGCGAAGGACGCCGCTACGCGGGAACCGGCGAAGCTGTCGTGAAGCTTGGCTCCTCCTCTTCCAGTTCCCGCCCCTGTGAGCTGTCTACGACGCGAAGACTTGGTGTGGCAGCCTTTACAGATGGATCTCTCACTCGCTTGCCCCACCAGGTGCGAATTACGGTCTGTGATTCCATTTTTGTCTGCAATAAGCCCTTCGCCTGTGGACATTCATTCCTAATTGTGTGAAGTCTGCGGAGAAAAGTGTATGAGCATACACAATCATCATCATCATCATCATCAGCAGCAGCAGCAGCCCGTTTACGCTCACTGCAGGGCAAAGGCATCTCCCATAGATCTGCAGTTATCCCAGTCCTGTGCTAACTATGACCCATATATCTCGACAAACTTGATCTCATCTGCGCCCTGCCACGCTTGCCTTCTCTAGTGATCCACTCTGTTACCCTCAATTACCTTCTGTCTTGCCTTCGCGCTGCATGCGCCGCCCACGTCCATTTCTTCTCAATTTCTATTGCTGTGTCCCTCACACGCGTTTTTTCCCTAACCCACTTTGATCTCTTCTTGTCTGTTAAGATTACACCTACCATTTACCGTTCCATTGCGTGCTGCGTCGTCCTCAAGTTAAGAAGAACCCTTTTAGTGAGCCCCCAAGTTTCTGCCCCTTAGGTGTGTACCGCTAATAAGCAGTTGTGCGAATTCATGCCTGCCGGTAAAATAATAAATGCAGACCGCTGCTATGAGACGTTGAAGAAGCTTCGCCGTGCGATTCAAAAAAAGAGGAGGGGCATGCTCACGAAAGGAGTGCGTTTCCAAAAGGACAAAGCTCCGTCTGCACATCGCCCGTGTAACAAAGAATCGCATCAAAAAATTTGATGGGATACTGTCATACACCTGCCGTGCAGCGCAGACATAGCCCAAAGTTATTACCATATGTTCCCTGAATTGAAGGAACACCTGGCTGGGATGCATTTGAGAACCGAAGAGGAGCTGAAGGAAGAGTCTCCCTTCGCGGCGCGGCGGGAGATTTCTACTACTCGGGCATGAAGAACATGCTGCACCGCATACAAAAAAATGTATTCCTGTGAACGGCGATTATGTCGGAAAGTAGGGCAAAGTCGTTTTCCGAAAATGTGTTGTTCAATGCTAATAAATATGCTCCTGCGTGTGAAAAAATTATCGGGAACCTTATTTTACGGACTACCGTTATAACCTGCAAGCCCCCCTCCCCCCTGCCGATCCCCCGTCATGCGTGGTAACGGAGATTCCCCACGAAAAAAAAAAATTCTGGCTAATCCACGGGTGGTTGGCTTGTCAGCGTTCAAGGTGTCGCGATACAGACTCGAGCACGCTGGCTTGATGATACACCCCATCGAGGCGGCCGCATTTTCATGTTGACTTAATTAAATGACACCCAGCTAATTAAATTCAGGTTCCCATTAAAGAACCCAAGGCGGTGTAAATTCACCGAAATCCGCCACTACCGTGTGCCTCATAACAATGTAATAACGAAAGGGAAGGGGTCAAGGGCTCGTTCCTTATTTGTTGGAAACAACTTAATGAGCAAACAGACAATGAAGCCTAGGAAAACGTAGGGGAAGTTACTTGTGGTATTGTAATTGTGGAGAAAGTAGAAAGGAATTAAAGTGGACGAAAAGACAAACCTTGCCTTCCATGGGAACCGAACCCACGACCTTCGTGTGTCGCGTCCGATGCTCTACCAAGTGGTAGTGGTTTTTGCACGTTGAACACCGTAAACTACGACTAAATATTGCATTTAAAAATTCTCAGGCGAAGGAATCAGTTTAATTAGGACCTCTTAGGGACTTCAAACGTTACACAAGACGTATATGTTGGCGTGGGAGGATATTAAGCGGATCATTATGTCCAGGATCTCTCGCCACAAAAAAGAAAACGGTGTATTAAAGAGGCGAACGAGATTTACTTACTCTTTCAGCCTAATGGCCATCGTCGATTCTTCATTCGTAGTAGCGGATAAAAGAAACTGAAGTTGCCCGCTGTAATTAGGAACAGTTAGGTAGCCGGAGTACTGTGATGTCATGGGGGGCGTTACCAATTTAGCGTTCAGTTTAAGTGAGCCATTCCAAGTAACTTTGAACTTTTGAAGGCCAATGCCTTTCAGGCCACTGAGGGATCCGTTCAATAGATGTAGCGTGCCGAATGCTGGAAATGTGGCCTCTTCTTCTCTAAGAGGAAGTGGGTCCCATTGAAGGTCACTTACAAGATACCCAATGAGCCTCGTAAGGAAGTCCTTCTCGTGATCTAGCCCAGGAGAATCTGTAAAACGGAAAACAATGCTTTCTCTGCTTTATATCAATTTCACAAAGAAATGTATTAGAATATTTGTTTTATATGCTTGTATGCTAACATCATCTGCTGCTAAAGTGATGCTAAATGCATATTTATTTTTTATCTTAGCATAATTTACGTACCTCTGTAAAAATGTGCATTCTGCTTATGTGTCTTTGCAAGCATAATCGCCGCATATATTTCCACTAGCAATATGCTACCGATGTAGGTGCTTATAAACGTGTTTTTCCATGACCATAATCTGTCCAACCGAAAAAAAAAGCCCAGTCCAATTTGAAATTTTGTTAATGAGGTTATCTTAAGACAACACTGCCAATACCCCAATGATCGGTCGAATCGGGCAATATTTGGGGTCAGTGAAGGTCGGTGAAATTCGCTGGCACGTTTCTTGGCGCACTTCCGCCATTTATGCAGGCTTTAGAAGCGTATTAATCAATTTTGGCTGATTACTTCACACTGTCCACCTGGCTTTCCACAATTATAAGACACACTGTATGTTGACGTCAGTGCAGGCAAAGCGACGGAAGTGACTGACGCACACGTGTACCATACCGCCGCCTTCGAGATATGAACGCACTGCCTGCCAGTGGTTGTCCATATCAATGTGCTTCGCAACGTTAGCATGCAACCTTAGAAGCAACCTTA
Source organism: Hyalomma asiaticum (assembly GCA_013339685.2). Classification (NCBI taxonomy): domain Eukaryota; kingdom Metazoa; phylum Arthropoda; class Arachnida; order Ixodida; family Ixodidae; genus Hyalomma; species Hyalomma asiaticum. The sequence continues at coordinate 90,095,263 of CM023484.1, forward strand.
GAATGGCCCATGCGCCCTTCCCCTGGTGGATTGATGTATTTGACGTCACAGCAGAACAGCACTGCACGCATGCTGCGCCCTTTCCCTGGTGGACTCAGTGATTTGACGTCAATAAGCAGGACAGCACTGCGCAGTTTGATTGAGGTTTCAGCACTGCTCTCATGAGCGCGACAGGAGCGTCTCAGGAGCATAGGATCGCCATTAACCTGACATTATCGGGAACAGTTAAAACCAGTTCCGCTCCTGCGAAAGCTCGCATGCTGCGACTAACGCCAATCGTGTGGTGTTTTATGTGAGTTCTAATGATGTGTTCAACGTCTATTTTAGTTGGCCCGAGATTTACATGGGTTGCATAAAATCCCAACACTATCATTGGCCGAGCTCTACGTGTATGAGCCACGCTTGATTTCAGTACCGTTAATTGTTAATTACATGACGAGTATATCATGTTAGTGATGCGAATTGCAATCATACATGTTTGTCATACATACGTAACCTACACCAGCCAACCTTTGGTGTATATCGGATGAACGAGACAACAGCAGAGCACCGATAGATAGATAGATAGATAGATAGATAGATAGATAGATAGATAGATAGATAGATAGATAGATAGATAGATAGATAGATAGATAGATAGATAGATAGATAGATAGATAGATACTGTCAAACTCGCTCAAGTTCGCAAAGAAATATTTCGCATTTAACAGAAAAAAATACAAAATACTCACCAGCATCGGCGATTCCATGAGTGGATATGACAACCAGGATCACAAACGTCCCGTACACGTTATAGTTCATAACTAAAGGGCGTTTTCTTAGGAAGCAGCCGAGTGAAAAACGAAAGAAAGGTCTTTGCAGATTCGCGGCCGCAGTGAATCGGGAGACTCGTATCTATACAGTTCTGCTGAAATTAATGTGTTCACGTGGGAGACATGCACTGCACTTGTTTAATGTCCATGTATTAGCGATTAAGTTAGGCAATTATTATTGTGTTGCGTCGCACGTTTCTCGCTAACACAGCAGGCTGTTCTACGAATCCGGCGTTCAGAACACAACTATCGTGTTCCTCTTTTAGGTTCGAGAGAAAGAGAGAATCAACCTCATACTGAAAAATGGTTTCGTGGAAGAATAGCAATGGGGCGGCGCGTGTGCGCGACCACTTATTATGAAAGCTCGGGTTCACGCTTATGTTGGGGAAGATACAGGCCTGGTGCGTTAACGCGCGCACAAAGGGAAAGGACACGTGCCACAATACAGTAGGTCTACAAGCGCAAAGTCGTAGCGTACAAAGGCAACATCGCAACGAGCGCGGGACGAATTGCAGATCATGCGCGTAACAAAGGTGATTGCGGCAGTGCCGCCCTGACTGACGTAAGGATCACATTGCGATGTCGCGGCAGGTGCAAGGTTGACGCAATGCGCCCACTGCGACGCCCTCATTGCGTGCAAAAGCGATGATCGCGCTGCGCTACAGCGGGGTTCTTTTTGGGTGGCACGTGCGATGAAAGATTATTTTGTTGCTGGGACTAACTGCTTCCAGAGACATTGTAGATAGGAGCAAATTAGACATGTAATTGGGGCGTCGGTCCCTATTCACCGCAGGGAATATCTATGCAGCTATTCTGCCATAGGCCCAGCAACTCTAGGCTTGAAAAATTTAGAATAGTTAACTTGGAATACACCCACACACAGCACAGCTGAGTGACGCAGCACGAATATTTGGGCATTGCTCCAGCAGCGTCCCCATTCAAAATGCTGGCACTTTTAAGTAGCTTGAAGTCACTTTTACTGAAAAATTAACGTGGACTAAATATATATCAGAAATAGGCACGAACGCATTTAAGAAGTGGTGCTTCTTGCTTAGAAAGGTATGCATGCCCCTCCTCGTAGGCGCTTGCACACAACTATCGTGCTCCTCTTTTAGGTTAGAGAGAGAGAATCAACCTCATAGTGTCATAGTGAAAAATGATTTCGTGGAAGAATAGCAATAGGAATTAAAGAAGACTTGCGCGCAAATATGGAGGACACAGAAAGGAGAAACGGACAAGCGCAAACTTCCAACTGTCTTTATGTTTCGTCGCTGTCAACATATATATATATATATATATATATATATATATATATATATATATATATATATATATATATATATATATATATATATATATATATAGAGAGAGAGAGAGAGAGAGAGAGAGAGAGAGAGAGGAGTAGTAGACCCTCGGAATAGACCGATCTCACCGCGCAGTTTCACTGCGCCACCGCTGCCGCAGTGCATGCCGGAACTTGTAGTACTCGCGGCGGTCGCGGTGCGCTCAAATGCGTGGCCGCTGCATCGGCGAACGGCGTTAACGAGCTTTATCGGCCTTCTTTCGAAGAGTTGTGATGGTTGGATTTGCGTCCTATGTGCCGGGATGCTACAAGAACAGCTTGAAACAAAACCGCGTCGGTTTTTCTCGTGTTCGCGAAGAATGTCAAGCTCCGGCAGGAACTCGTGCGTCGGACAGACCGGCTCGTACAGCACACGGCTTGTTCACCAGTGTTTGCGAATTTCGGTTTTTTTCATGCACGACACTTTAGCAATGCCCTACAGCGTCATAACAGCTCAGGCACATCACGGACGTACCGATCAGTGACCGCAACGATTCATATACTGTGTGCATGATCACCTTGCCGGGCGGTCTCCGCCAACGGCGACGGAGTGGATACAGCTTGTGTTCTCGACAAAATTGTGCTCGCTAGAAAATGATTAACCTCTTGCGAGCGATAACGACAGTCAAGCGTCAACGTGAACGAAAGATGTGTGTTATGATGTAATGTGATATGTGTACTGGACAAGTGACCCTATATGTGTGATGTGATGTATTGTGATATGTGTGTCCGTGCCCGAGTACTTGTATTGATGAACTTTGATGAACTGTACGTAACTTTGTGATGTAAGCCACCCTGTAAGAAAAGAGGAGTAGCCAACGCCGCACGTGGGCACCAACCTCTCCTTAAATTACCTTTATTAAAAAAAAAGATTTGATACAAGCCCAGCTTAGCACATACTTTACGCTGCACAGGGCTGTTGCTACGCCACGCCAGCATCAATAGCAGCCATCGGTGCCGCCGGTGTTTCGGTTTTCAATGCGTGATTTTATTGCGAGCACAAGTTCAAGAGAAAATACCAGTGACAAAACGTGTCATCTTATGTGCGCGAGAGCGGCCTGCATGGGGTCTTACGCTTGCTGAGTTTATGTCGACGCAGTTTTGAAGCGGTAAGGCCTAGCGACGACATCGGCGCCGAGCCTTCGGGTCTGAGGGCGGCGGGCAGAGCGGGCTGCCGCTTTTTCGTCGTTTTGCACCTGTCGCCAAAGTTACTCCCCGACTCATCCGTACTTTACGCAGCAGGAACTGCTTGTCGTTAGCAGCGGCCCGTAAGCTTTCGCTAACGGTGTGCGGCAGGTCATCGTTCCGCTAAGATGGACGCGCCTTTAACCTCTTCATCGCGATCGTTTTCCACCCATTGACATCTAGCGCATCACTGTGATCGAATCCCTGTACTAACAACACACTGTGCATGTGAAGTTTTGCTTTGACAAAACAAGCGCAAAATTGTTCCTTCGACTGAGTCTTCAGTTTTCACCATTCCGCGCTTTTGGCGTTCTGTCTCTGTACGATACGTGCTCTGAGGCGTCTTTACTTGTTTTTTTTTATTGCGAATTATTCAGCGGATACGGGTAACAGCAATTCGAAGCGACACGGCCGCACGGACTAACGACGAGATCGCGACCAGGTCGCATGTTTACATTCCAACCTTGTTTATTTTCGTTTTTTTTCTCTAACAGGGCTACATCGCGGGACAAATTTGAATGAAACACGGTCACAGGAGGTTCGGACATCGTTTTCTGACGCGTTCAATCGTCGTCCACGCCAAAGGATTCGTGAAAAACGCCAGTAAACTTATAGCATGCAGCACGCACAGCCGTATCAGCTGTGCTTTGAGAACTACAACTAAGATGGCTGCGGCGCCGCTCCTGGAAACTCGCGCATGCGCACATCACGCGGTGAGATCGGTCTATTGGCAACAAAAATGCGGAAAGCGTTTGTTCAACGTTTGAGCCGGAGACCGGCCTCCATCAGGAATGCCTATAGTTGTATTTCCGCTTCTATTTATACCTATCTGAGAGAGATTTTCATAAAAGAGGAAGAAAGAAAAACATGAAAAAAGAAAGAATAAGAAAAGAAAGAACAGGAAAGATCTAGAACCTGAAAGAAACGGAGCAAAGAGTGGGGGAAAAAGCCGACGACGTGTGTCATATGCGGGCATCATGTCCCCCCCTTCTTTTTATTATTATTATTATTATTCTTCCCCCTCTCTGCCCCCCCCCTTTTTTTCCCTTTTTTTCTTTCTTTTTTTTTTATTCCCTCCCCTCCTTACGAAGTGGTTTCCGTGGCTGGACACAATAGTCAAGCCTACACTTCAGGCCCCCCTCCGTGTGTCAATGTCAAGGATAAAAAAAAAAAGACCAGTAAAAGGGAAGGAAAGAAGAAAGCGGGTGGGGGAGTACAAGTGCAGTGACGTCAGTGGCGGTGGCGCCTAGAAGTCTGCGCCCGGACCGGCGAAAACGTGCACTGACCTGCCTGCGCGTTTGGCCAAATCCAGGAGGAAAGAGAAAACAAAAAAAGAAAAGGAATGTTTCAGAGAAATAATTAGAATAAGGCATGTAAAAGATGAATGGTCAGGTAGTTAAAAAAAAACAAGAAGGGAAAAATCATCAAACAGGTTTACATGATTCGCTTTGAAAAACGCGTCATATTTCAATAGTCCGGTTCCCGCTGTACATACGGTGCCACAGGTTAAACGCTTGCCAATGATTTTATTATTGCGATGGTTCCCGAGTTCTCATTTATACCTTTCTCGATGGTTTTGAACCGGTATATTAGATACGACTCTCGTTGCTCACGTTCTCGCTTTGACTTGAAGCCCGTTTCTAATAGTGTCACTGTTAGTTTATCGAATGAATGGTTTGGGATATATATATATATATATATATATATATATATATATATATATATATATATATATATATATATATATATATTTGTAGTAGAAGCTTGAGAAAGGCCGGTCTCGCGGCCGAAACGTCGTAATAAATGTTATGTTTTTTCAACGTGACCCTTTGATTCAATAATTGACCTGCTGCCAAGGATTTATATTTGAAGTATATATATATATATATATATATATATATATATATATATATATATATATATATATATATATTAAAGATTAAGACATAAAAATAATAATAGAAAGATTGCTAGCATCTTTACTGCAACAGAAGATGGGCCTGTCAAGCAAAAGCAACTCCCACACACAGACTTCGCTCTCTCTCTCCACGAGAGAGCGAAGAAAACAAGAAAGGAAGAAAAAAAAGAAGAAAAAAGGAGAAAAGAAAAAAAGAGAAAGGTCGAAAATGGGGGAGACAGCGAGAAGGAGGAGTGCCGTCCGCCGCGCCAGTGCTGTCTGAGTCCGTAGACATTTTAAAGAGCAATCCATCAATTAGGCATTGTATACCGTGGCGCCGGCTTATATCTACGAAACTAACGACACTTTCAGTAGCGTACCTTGTGTGGTTTGGCGATTGCCTCTGTGGTGCCGCTGCACAGCAACGCGCCCCAGGAGGGAACAACAACGGGGGTCGTCTTCCGGCATGAAAGCCGTAGCACTTGTGTTCCTGATTGCAGCCACATTTGCAACGCGCACTCGGCGCTACCGCGCAGCGGGTTGGGGTAGGGAAGGGAGAAGAAAGAGCGACATGAAGGAAAAGAGCCGCATAGAAAGACGAGATTTTGAAGCAGTCAAATTCTGTGTACCCCACGATGACGTATTGTCCCCTCTTGTCGTACGATCTCCGGAGCCACTTTGCGTGTGTCGGCTTGCGCCGCACGGGTAATGCCAGCAGGGCCAGGCCGAGAGAATCGGGCGTACACAGCTTTTAAAAAAAAAAAGAGGAAAAAAAAAAAGACAGTCGAAAGAGGTAATGATAACTGGCGGGAATGGCCGATCTTGTAATTGAGGATACAAAGTTTATCAATTCGAATGTTCGCTCTCTAACGATCGTAACACCGAGAGAGCGCCAGGATGTTCATTTATGCCATGCTTAATTGTGCCAAATTTGTAGATAAAGTAGGATTCCCTTCGCTCACGTTGTCTGGTGCTCCGAAAGTTACTTTCCAGTAGTGTGACCCTGACATCCTCAAAGCTGTGACCTTTCAAGTTGATGTGTTTAGAGAGCGGAAGGCCAGGTAGTGAGCGCACATGGGACCGATGGTTGTTGAACCTTATCCTGAATGGTGTGTCTGTCTGTCCTATGTACTGCATGTTACATATTCCACATTCTAAGAGATAAATAAGAATAAAGTTGTTAACTAGTCAAATCCGTAGATGGTACCACACGTGTGGACTGTGAAAGCGTCGTCGGAGTCAGTTCTTTTACCTGCGGGGTCGAAGCTAGCGTTCTTTGAAGACGATACTACTGTAAGCATCCACGCTGTTGCTGTCTCAACGGACCAAAGCCCGCCAACATCAATCTTCAAGAGCATGATCAACAAATCGCTACCATCTTCCGATCAGCGCACTCTGCAAGAGCTTCTTGCACGCTGTGCTTCGGTCTTCGACTTTGCACAACCGCAACTTCTACCTTCACCATCGAATTTCCGCGTACACCACAGCATCGAAAGTGGAATAGCACCTCCTATTCGGCAAAAACCATATCGTGTCTCGCCCGCTGAGAGAAATGTTATCAACGATCAAGTGAAGGATATGCTACAAAAAGGCGTAATCCAGGAGTCCTGCAGCCCTTGGGCAGCTCCAGTTATATTGGTAAAGAAAACAATAATTCGTGGCGATCCTGCGTGGGCTATAGACGCCTCCTTTCTGGTGGTTATTCCAGAGCCTCGTCCTTGGAACGTAATTGTTTTTTTGCGTTATCACAGCCATATTTACATTGATGATAGCGTCACCAATATCGCTCTTCTCTTATGCTTGAATAACTAATCCGATACATTCGATTGTGCGAAAGGATTTCGCGTTAGAATTAAAGGTTTTAGATCGGAACAGTGCTTTTAGCTAAGGAATGTTCAACTCGTGTTTAAACACCTCTCGCTGTTCCAGGCCCCGGTTCATCCTTGCGCTAGTAACCGAATTAAAACATACGCATGAAGCGACGCTGACATCATAGCTCGCGATCATTCACACACGTGGTGGCAACATGCTTGTCGTTTCAATCACTTTCTCACATCTTGTCAGAGCTGGGCGTCGATGTATCCTTTCCTACATTCATTGAATACTTCCTACAGAGCTACTGAAACTTCAGTTCACGCGGCTGCCCCTTTAAAACCGTTGTAAACACGTTGTCGGCGCTCCGACACCCGGTGCTCGGAGGCAGCTTTCGCACAAGCCGTGCCGGTGGCGGTGGCGCGACCATGCAGGGCCGCGGCTAGCTGCGGGAGGAGCCTCCGCGCCGCCTCGTCACTACAAGCCCTGGTTATATCGCAGGTGCCTACCAATTTTTTTCAACGTGCAATAGGTATATCCAACATTATCTGCTGGCATGTCGACAGTAAATTAATAAGAAAAGGGTGACTAGAAATGCCGATTGTTAAAATGCACACAATTTCACAGTCAGAAACTCTATGTTAAAATGGGATTGAACCTGGCATCAGCACATCTACTAAGCTTTGGTGCTTCAGTGCTGGGACACAGCCACTAGGACATCTTCGATGCTATTTGTTATTTATGCAGGCAACTAAGATTTTACGATTTTAAGTACACTTATATTTGCAGTAACTCTACATTCATCCTGCAGTGCTCAGAAATTATTATTCAATTTAGTCATAAATGCTTCTAAAGTGCAATTCTAAAGTGCTAGCTTTACGTAGTCAAATCTCCTGCCTGTTCTGACTGCACACATGCGCCAAACTCCAGTTCATCCTTTCTGTGTTCCTTTTTTCATTCATTTTAATATAAATTTACATCTGTTCACATTTGCCCGTTTATTTACTTTCTTTAATACATTGTAGTGAAAGGTAGTCCCAGGTAGTACCTAATAAGCTACTGAGAAAGATTTGTGGCCAATTCCCCAGAGTGATACCACCGATCAACGTACAGGATATCATCATCATAATCATCACCATCGTGTGCGTCGATTTGTCCGGTCCACATTGTCCCGCAAAGCTATGTGTTTGTGCATTACGTCGCACCACGACAGCATGCGCCCTGTCATGGCGCGAAGCTATGCACAAACGCACAGCGTAACTTAGCAAACGGCTGGGGCGGCGTCAGGCTATGGCTTCGCGTCCCGTGTCTGCCACCGTCTGTGGTTCGACACGAATGTCTTTACGCTGAGCTCGGTGCGAAACTTGGAGAAGGGTGCACTGGGCCTCGCGGCGCTTTGCGAAGGCGTTTCCCAAAGCATCGGACCACGACGAAAAGCGTCTGTGCTAGAGACAAACCTGGACGAGCCAAGTGCTCATCAGCTTCATTGTTTCGCCAGCCTCGGGCCACTAGTGCAAGCTTCACCGATTTTTTTACAGCTCGCTAATGGTTTAAAATAACGATTTGGGAAGGGCCTTTCGCGGCGATTACAGCGTCTTCGCACATTCCTTAAGAGGAACTGCTGCAGTTTTTTCATCGTATTTTGATATCGTGGATTTCGATGGCGCTAATAGTCCTGTAGTGGTTCAATTTGCTCAGAAACTCACCAATAATGTTAAATGGCCTGTATTAACGAAGTGTTAAAAACTAAACCTAAAGAAGTGCACCCTTCGCGCAGCGCGTGATACGACAGACATCAGATCCTCCCCGCCATGGGAAATATGGATCTGGAAAAGTGAATCTGGCGATGTCCTCCGACGATATACCAAATTAAACCAGGTTTTGTTTATTTTAACACGACACCACACGCCACTTCCGTAACGGATGTGACGCAGTAGAACATCAATGCGGCAACAACAAAGGAAACAACGCTGGAAAACTTCCGCTGATCCGCTGGGGATCGAACTCACAGCCACCCGCTCTACGACGAAAGGTGGTCGGTACGCGTATTTGGGATTCCCCGAGTAGTCGCACACGCGAGGAGGAAAACGCGGAGCGTGAGGATAGCACGTGAGGGAACCAGGCCGGTGGACGGCTGTTCCAACGCTCGCTTGCACCCCTGTTTTTAGTGGTAGTTTGCACAGCCGGTGTGGCCGCCGTTTGCACGTGTCACTGGGGGGCCAGTTAACGTAGGTCGCCGATTCGCGGTGCGCCTTCGGCGCTCTCGCTATTTCGCTTGTGTCGCTACTGCCAGTGCCAGGAGGGTCAGCGGCGGGCGCGCTAGCGCCCGTCGCTGACACCAACGCGATTCTGTAGTACGAGCCTGCCGTGTGGAATGCGATGCAAAACCACGGACGCGATTGCGGGCGGGAGTGCAATAGGGCAGCGGAACGGCCGCCCGCAACTCCGGCCGGTCCCTTTCTCTCCTCGCGGCTCTTCGTTTTCCCTCTTGTGTGCGCGACTCCTCGGGGAAACACAAACACGCGGCCGGTGCACTACCGCTGGCCTATCGGAACTTGTTTCTTTTGTAGCGAAGAAGAGTGGCGCACCTTATGGACGCACTATCATCACCGTCTCATCGACGAAGAGGGGCTCGCGCTTTCCTTATTTGACTCTCGCCAGAGGCGGTTGCTTGCCGGAATCGACAATAAAGTGCCCTATGTATTGGGTGGAGGTGCTGGGTCTTTCCCCAAACCAGAAACTACGTACACGGACGCTGCCGGCCATCATGCCTGACGATGCCAGCCAGACACCACCTTAAACATCGCCAACATTGATTTGTCCTGGCTTAATGCGCCAGCGAGATCTTCCCATCTTTAGTGGCTCCGACGGATACGACGTCGAAGATTGGCTGTCGTACGAGCGGGTGAAAGTCCCACAATAAATGGGACGATCCTCAGAAGCTCAGCTACGTGAACTTCTACCTCACGGGTGTCGCTAGCGTGTGGTATCACAACCACGAATCAGCTTCGCAATTGGTCAGATTTCAAGGGGCGCATTACGCAAGTCTTCGGTCGCCCCGCGGTAAGGAAGCTCCGTGCCGAAGAGTGCTTACGCGGCCTTTCGCAACCAGGCGAAAGTTTCACGAATTACATCGAATACATCGTGGACATTTGAAAGCGCGTTGATCTATCTATGACAGAGTCTGAGAAGATCCGCCACATCATGAAGGGTATTGAGGACGACGCCTTTCAAATGCTCCTCTCCAAAACACCGCGGACCGTCGTAGAAGTCGCTGAGCTTTGCCAGAGCTATGACGAGCTCAGGAGGCAACGACTCCTTACTCGACGTCCTTCTACGCATGAGGCCTCCGTCTGAAGTATAGCCGCTGCAACCAGCAACCAAAATCTTCTCAGCGAACTCAAAGAATTCATACGCGCTGAAGTCGCCCGCCAGCTATCTCTGCTGACCGCCGTCCCAGGGCCCACACCGTCGTTGGCTCCTAGTTTCCGCCACTTCAAGAACAAGTATTGGAAGCAATGCAGTCGCCTCCTGCAGCGCCACCAGCGCCGGTGCCGTTGAGCTACGCCGAGGCTGCAGCACGGCCACCCCCACCAACCTTTTCACGTCCGCCGTTTGTTGTACCACCACGTCCTACACATCCTGTGTACGCCGCCACATCAGTACCTAACACCAGATCCTGGCGTACACCCGACAATCGCCAGCTGTGCTACTTCTGTGGTATCCCTGGTCACGTGGCGCGGCTTTGCCACCGTCACTTAGGGCTTCACGGTAATCACCAGCCTGTCCGACCTACAGTGCTCCATCTTCGCCCTTCTGGCCGACGAATGACTCGCCTTTGTAGTCTACACACAACGTTACTCCTGCTGCCCGTGATCGTCACTCGCCATCTCCACGACGTCGTTCGCTGTCCCCCATGCGTCGTCGTCCTGCCTATGCGGAGCAGGAAAACTAGCAACCGAAGTTCAAGGGCCGAGAACTGCGTTTCAGTCGAACAGCACAAGGTCTCAATCATCATCCCCGACGAACGTAATCGATGTATCTGTGGAAGGAATCGCTGCACTTACATTAGTTGGCACAGGTGCCGCCGTTTCAGTGATTGCAGGATGCCTTTGCCGCAGGCTTCGAAAAGTAACGACGCTTATCTGAATGAATTTTCACTATGGACAGCACGTTCACAGTGCATTACCCCTGTTGCTGCATGTACTGCCTGCATCGCGATTCAAGGATATCCGTACACAGTGGAGCTCGTCGTCCTCTCATGTTGCTCATACGACATCGTTTTGGGGTGGGACTTCCTTTTCGATCATCAGGCCGTCATCGACTGTTCTCGCGCCGAAGATGAATTTTCTCCGCTTTCCGATATCCGTTTGCATGCGCTCGACGATCTCGATAACAAATGTGGTCATGACCGAGGATACCACGTTTCCGCCGCACTCTTCTGTGACTGCAACAGCTTGCACTAATTGCGCCACCGATACTACTGCTCTCTTTGTACCACCGCCCATTTTTGTTCGCCGACGACGTTCACTTTCCTACGCTGTCCTGTAAGTGTTGGCTGCACTTAACTCCTCGTCTCTAACGCTGAGGCCGTGACCCTCACGTTACGTGGTGGCGAGTTTGTTGGACGTCTCCAGTGGGCCGAGTCTGTGATTATCTTCAAAGCACCCTTCGACAGCACCTGTACAAACGTAAACACGTTGGCTTACAGCTCATTTCGCTCCCAGCCTAAGCCAGATGTCTTTGAACAACCACTAGATGCCCTCCTGAGCCCTACTCAACGCTCAGAGCTCCTCAACCTGCTTTGAAAATACTTCTCCACGTTCTACTATCAACAAAGCCACTAGGTCGCACAACGACTGTGCATCACGACATCGACACTGGCACCAACGCGCCATTGCGCCAGAGGCCCTATCGTGTGTCCCCTGCGGGGTGCATTGTTAATGAAAAGCAAGTAAGCCAAATGCGTGGCGCGGCGCAACCTTCCAAAAGTCCCAGGGCGTCACCTGTAGTTTTAGTAAAAAAGAAAGATGGCTCCATCAGATTTTGCTTCGACTATCGACGTCTGAATAACATAACTCGTAAAGACGTCTACCCCTTACCACGTATCGATGACGCCCTCGATTGTCTTCAAGGCGCCGAGTATTCTTCCTCGCTCGACTTAGGTTCAGGCTACTGGCAAGTACGTACCTATGGCTCCAGCCGATTGCCCGAAAACGGCATTCATAACGCCAGACGGCCTATATGAATGTAGCGTTATGCCGTGTGGGCATTGCAATCCCCCTGCTACTTTCGAACGAATGATGGACAATTTGCTTCGCGGGCTAAAATGGAAGACATGATTATGTTACCTTGATGACATCGTCGATTTGCTCTAGATTTTCCCACTCATCTGTGCCGTCTCGAAGAAGTGCAGTGCATCACTGGCGCATGCCTCCAGCTCAACTTGAAAATATATTCGTTTGGGGTCAAGCAGCTCACAATAGTCGGACACGTGGTATGGAAAGATGGCATACTACCCGACGCTTCCAAACTTCGCGCCGTCACCGAGTTCCCTCTTTATTACAGGGAACGAAAAAGAGACGTTGTATACACAGGCATTTGAGAAATCAGTAATAAGGCATATTCAAACAAATATCAAAGATGATAAACCAGTCAAGACTGTCACGAGAGCTCTCGTATATGCTTCGAACTAGAAGTATTTGTTTGTGGATGATGTTCCTTGTATTTCGCGGTGGTTCAGGATGCTGATCTATCATTCTCGCTTTCCAGAGACTGTGCAGGGCAGGCGCCCGCGCGGAGCCGGACAACCGCATTGAGGAGAAGCGAGAAAAGAAGGAATACAAGGCGTGTTCGTAAAGCTTCGAGCATGAGCACCGATAGCGTATGGGTAGAGCACCGGCCACCTTTCGCCGTGGATGGCGTTTCCCCGCCTACTCTTCGAGCGTGACGGCAACAAGAAACTGCTGCATTATGCGCCCAGGTACGCAGCGATGTTGACGGGTCAATGTGGCGCAAGTAAACATGATTGATGCCTTTTTCGCCCGGCATTTGCTATCTGTTGTAGCCAGTTATTACGGAAATGACCTCAGTTACCACTAGGGGTTGATCATACATGTAATGGAGGCAACGCCTGAACATGGCTTCCTCCACGTGAAATGGTGTCCTACCAGAGCGACACTGATGGCAAGTTCACCTCGATGTAAAATAAACATTCAACTGCTAATGCGAAGACACATTTCACTTTCGTGTTATACCAATTCCTCTGACAGAAGGATCAGCCAGAACTTTTTTTTACATTACAGCAAAGTTTAGAGCGCTGGTGTAATACCATTTTGCTTTTGACCACCTACCTGCTCGGGTGGGCAGCGCTGTAGGTATTAACGTCAGTAACGCAAGGTAGTGCGCATGAGCCACCCTGCTCAAAATTCTAAAATTAATTTTAAGGAAAAGCAAATGTCTTGCAAACGCCTGGCTGAACATGTATTATGAGAGTGCCGAGGAGAAAAACAACCGAAATTTTTATTACTGGAACCAGAGGACAGAGGAAAGACATTGAAGTTCCCTTTTCATTTCGCACGGTGTCCAAAAGTAGGCAACTGTAGAGGCAGCTACCGATGAAATCAACAACTTGCGTTCGTGTTTTCCCTTTTAATAATATAATCTGGCCAGTTTATCTAAACTTTTCGGGACGCCTACTAGTTAATTCAGTTTAGATATAGCCGTTTCTTTACAACACATGGCTTTGCAAAAAAGTAAGGCTGATTGATTTATTTCTGGTTTTTTACGTTCCAAAACCACGATTTTCTTTATCAGAAACGCTGCAGTTGAGGGTTCAGGAAATTTCGGCCACCTGAGGTTCTTTAACATGCGCTGACATCGCACAGCACACGAGTCTCAACGCTTCGCCTCCTTCTAAATGCAGCGGCTGCGGCCGGGATTCGATCTTGCGAACCTCTGGTCAGCATCCGAGTACCATAACCACTAGACCACTATGGCGGGGCACACAAAGGTAATGTAAATGAGTCAGCACACGAATTTTCACAATTCGTAATGAGGAATTAAACGCAGAAAACAATATTTAATTGCTGGATTGAGCGTCAGGCCCGCTTTCTTCGTGCTCCTGCTTTTCCACCTGTTCTCGAACGAGGTGCCTTTCCGGGCAGCGCTTCGTTCAGCCGTTTCAATGCTGCAGCAATTCCTGCCGCAGCCATTCTCTTACACTCGTTATATCTTGTCTGCCGTATGTACTTTATCTCGTTTAACATGCCTGCGAGATGGGTGCCCTCATCCTTCTTATCGATTTTGAAATCAATCTCGACGTCCTCGCATATTTCGAATTCACATTTTCCCAGTTGAAGTTCCCCACGTGGTGTCCTAAGGGAAAAAAAAAGGACACATAAGTAACATCTTCAAATATCTTCGGATTGTTTCGTTGTCGGTAACAAGAAATAATTGAAACATTTCCGATGAACTAACGTTGCGAAGGGCCGCCAAACAGCTGAGGTGATGGCATCACCTAGCTAGGTCTCCTCCCACGTGGCGGAGAGCAGTGTATTCGCGATAAACGGTAGAGCGTGAGTATGTCGTATCGTGGATTAGCCTTTACATTCCTTACTCTCTACCCTAGCTATAAGATCGCTGTCACTCATTATATCGCTATCATGTAACACTATCATTATCGCTATCACTATCATGCACAGCGGGTTGAGAGCAAATCGCGAGTCCCTTCTGCGCAACCCAAGACGTCGTTCTTTATTTACTTCTCTCGGTGTTTATTTCTGTCTCTCTTCCTCGCTCTCATTTTTATTTCATCTCGCCCATAGCAAGTTGCGGTACAACCTTCGGTACAATACAATCACATGAATCCCATAAATGCACGATTTGCAATCGCCGGTGCATACCCTAGCGCTTGTGACGCTGCCTTACAGGATGTGTGCGCCTGAGCTCGAATGCCGCCTCACCAAGTCTTTCTTTGGTGTTGTTTATGCTCAACAGTTGCGAACGACGGCGACTGTTATTACCGTATAATACTTACGGTATAATGTATGCATTATATAGTGGTATATAAAGTATCCGTAGTATAGTACCGATCAACCTCGACCCTAAGAAGCTCTGATTTCAAAATTCTTTTGTCCCTTTGTGGCTGCACATGCCACAAACCAAACAAATCGAACGTGCGACCCCTCGTTCCGGAGCACCATGCGCTGCGCGCTTGCCTACGCCGCGAGCGCTGTGATGAACGGTAATGGCGAGACATTTATGTACACCGCCTCCCGTTGGCGATACGCACATCTCGGAGGAGCTTCAACGTTGCAGAGGCTTGAGCCACGCGCGAGATGACGCAAAGAGCCCACGGCGCCTAGTTGGGAGCACATACTGGAACGGTACGGTGCCGTGTTCGGCCGCGTTGCTTGCATGTAGCACGCAGGAGGGCGCTCGCACTTTGCCTGCATGGCATGGTCGCGGGTGTTTGTGCCTGTGCTCGTGAGCGTGTAGACGTTCATTGACGCCGTGTTGACATGTTTCTTTATGTACTCTGTGCTGTGTACAAGCGCCAAGCGAACTGCGGTGACTTCTTCATCGGCTAGTTTTCATGGCGCATCGTTACTTTTTAGTTTGCCCATTGCATTGGAGTAATTGACAATGTCAACTCCGCGAGTAAGGCATACAATAACATGTGTGGTGTCATGACAATTACTTGGCTAGGCGACTGAAGAGCATGACAATCGAAAGAGCGCGATGAGAATGGGGCCACGCATTGCTATCGCATTGAACTCTTATAAGGCAAAGCTTAAGGGTCCCAAACTTTTTACGGGAATGTGTGTTAGGCAAGGACTTATATATTGCTGCGCGAAGGCAGACACCAGATGTACAATAAATTTACACTGCGCTTAAGTGTGAACAATATCCCTGAGCTCACGCTAGCCTCAACATCCCTGTAGTCGTCTTTCACCCGGTTCTTGAGGCTTTCACCCTGTTCTTGAGTCTTGTTCCTGCGTTACCTAGCATACTAAAGCGACTCCCAGCTGCTGAAGCACCATCTCGGTGCTTTCTGAGGTGCGAGTGAGCCGTATGGTTTCATGCGGGACGCACAAACGATATCTTCCGACGGCGAAGAAGAGGCAGAGGAAGAGTCTAGGGGTGTATAAAAAAGTGACCTCGTAGTTGGCCTCTTTCAGCCGGCGTAACACAGTGTACAGCACCCCGTATATAGGGATAGTTTTTCAGTGTACAAGACGACGAGTCGGTGTCCACAAGATGACAATGTCACCCGATGTAAAGTAAACTTGTCGGTGATGAGTCGCCTGTAATGGTTTTGCGCTGCTGTAAGGTGCTTACGAGAAACTTGACGTGATTTTTGTTGTGATAGCGTCGTGAGCATGTCCCGCCGTTGGTGAATCGACGGGGAATGAAAAGACGGCGTCACAAGGGGAAGCTATGTCGCGGCTGAACGGAAAGATAAACGGGTGAAAAATCGGCTGTATCGCGGCGGGAGGAATTATACGGGAATGTAAGAAAGTTTTAGACAACATCCCCGTGGTGATAGCCAGGCCGCTAGTTTGTGGTTGGTGAGCGTTCGTAAGTTTACGTTTTGTCTTGCACAAGCGGAGTAGGCCATCAGAATAGCTCTGAAGAGAAAATGGTGGCCACCATCTGTGAGGAGTTGACAAGGGGCACAGTTAACCTCTCCCGTTCTTTGCCCGCTCATCCCGCGCTAGCAACAAAACGGTTGATATACTGCCAACCAGGGAACCGAGGCGGATTCCTTCACCTGCTGGCACCTTGAGGGAACGACTGCTTCGACATCTTGTTGTTAAAAACAACGTTTAATCATCAACCCCCTTACAACACAATTCACCGGGTATTGTACACTTCTCAAACGAAAGCACTCTCGCAGTCCAATCAGAATCGGGAAATGTCCTTCCCTCTCAACTTCTGATTGGCTGCCGTTGGGATGATGATAATGATGATTGTGGTTCGGTTAGGAAAGGACGCTAATTTCTGCAGCCCATGTAGGGAGCACGGCCAAGCGTCCGTGGGGGAGGGGGAAAGGGAGTCCCTTCATCCAATCCCTTGATCAGCACCCGCCTTTCCCACGTCGATCGCCGGCGCACCTGTATCTCTCTCTTTCGAAGTCTGGCGCCGGTCAGTCGTGGGGACGTACTCGGTGCGGGGGTCTCGGCCGAGCCGACGGGTCATCATTGCGTGCCCGCCAGCTCCGCGGAACACGCGTCGGCGTTTCCCCCGCGATGCTGCACGTCGCTTGCTCCGATGCGTTTCGCTGTGGTGCGGGCGCTGCTCCACCGCCGTGCAATGAAGAAAACAAGTGTTCACCGATGACCTGCGCCGTTCGGTGGTTGCTCAGCCACAACGCAACAAGATATGTGCGATAGTTTTTTATTGGTTTCCTGCTTATGTCTGTCTTAAGGAAAGGGCGAACCTGTAACGCCGGCTCATCGGTTCTGCGCCAAACATTTTCGGCACGACTAAGCATATGTGTATTATTTAGCGTTAGTGCGGCTTGTTTCACTTGAAAGAAATAGCATAGTCAGTCTCAGGGGTGCGAGCATTGTGTTGCTTCTTGTGGCTTGGCATATACGAAACGTGGAAAGCGCGGTATATCGTTATCGCCGTGTGCCGGCCTCAAACAAGAGAATGTGGTTCGGGTTTGTGAGAAGGCGCAAAGCCACGTGGCGGATATGCTAGGCAGGTGGCGACCACTGTGGAAGTTCATTGTTCAGCTGGGAACGGGCTAGCTGGTAATTGGAAACCGATTTGACGGGTGTTAGGCAGCATGTCCAGGAATACCATAATCAAAAGAAGAGGCGTGCAGGACACGGACACAAGAAGAGCAGTGAACACCACGAACGCCGACTAACAACTGAAGCACAGCACAGAGGCGAAAAAGAAAGAAGACACACAGCTTATCTGCGCATGCTCGGAATGGTAGTGCCACCTGTCATACTGTTACACGTGCCGTTCTACGCGACAGACAACTGCTAAGACATTCTATCTCCTCTCTGTTTAAGATAATCGACGGTTGACTCACGCATGCACTTCCACTAATACTAATATGCCAGGCCTCAACCAATAAACGCGTATCTTCGTTCCTATGCCTGTACAGGATCTCGGTTTTGTCTAACTCGGGCATGCAGCTACAGACCTGGCAGTGCAAGGATAGATTGGACGGCGTCCCACCTGATAGCGACCTTCTGTGTTCAATTAATCTTTGATTAATACAACGCGCGGTTTGTCCTACATAAAAACGTCCGCAGCTAAATGGAATCTTATACACCACACCCATGCGACAGTCGGTGAAATTGTTCTTGGCTAAGTGCTTAACCGGACAGATATCTGTTCGCTTCTTACCTTCCATCTGCTCATTTCTTCTATGCACGGCAGCACAAACCCTTCCTAACTTATTGGGAGCTGTAAACACAACATTAACCCCATATTTACTTCCTACTTTCTTAAGCCTGTGCGAAACTGCGTGGATATACGGAATACTCACGACCTATTTCTTGTTAATGTTACTCTCTGCTACGGCGTTCGTGGTGTTCACTGCTCTTCTTGTGTCCGTGTCCTGCACGCCTCTTCTTTTGATTATGGAATGTTACCAACTCGCTCAACTTTCTGTCCTTTTGATGTCCAGGAATGTCTGCAGTCGCCAAATGGTTAGGTTGGCGCTCTCCCCCACGGCGTGGTGGGCAGCAAGCGTACCCACTGTATTGTTCACCGTTTTCTTTTGTTAGTGCGGCGTTGGAGTGTCGATCGCCGTTTGTGATTGGCTGTCGGGGATGCAGGGGCGGAGCAACCAGGGTATATAAGGTGGCTCCTCTTCCCTGGGAGAAAAAGCGGAGGTTCAGGCTTCAGCCTGGACAGACGCTTTTTGGCGCAGTGGAATAAAACGCTCTCTTCATCGGCCTGCGACTCTCACTTCGTGCTGCCAGCGTGTACTCGGGTCACCGAGGGGCGCCGACAACGGACCTCCTTTTTTTAACTAGCACTGTCACAAGTTTGTCAAGTGTAATGCTCGACACCAATTGGTTTCTTGGCATAAACAAAGTACGGGCACAGAGCGATGACGCTTGCCGCAAAGCGCGCACGACATTAGCTTAGCTCGATGTGCAGAAGTAATCGAGGTCGCCGTGTACTATTTAAGTGGGGAAGTTATAGATACGTCATACGAATTTCATTCACTGAAGTGAAACAAATATATAAGAGCTTAATTCACGTAGCCGTGAGCGAAAGGCCGATTACAACGATGCTTTTGCAAATCGCTTGCGGCTGCAATAGCATGCACACGAGAACTGTCTTTGGCAATGCTCTAGTGGTTGTGACGCGCTTTACTTTTTTTTTCGATTGTCAGGCTGCGCGAATGAACTACACGCTTGAAATTTGCCGCGTCGTTACAGGACTTCACGCCTTCACGATCGGAACTGAGTGTATGGGCAGAGCCGCAAGCCGCGGTCATGCGCCTTGCTGGCGGTTATTTGAGAGCCTTGTCCTTGGCACGTTATTGCTTTTTTTTATGTGTGTGCGTTATCACAGCCGTATTTACATAGGTGATAGCGTTAATATCGCATGACTGAGTACCTTTTCCGTTACATTTGTTTCTGCGCAAGGATTTCGTGTAGGGATTGCTTTAGTCC
>CM023484.1:90115066-90165683 GCA_013339685.2 Hyalomma asiaticum
ACGCTCTTTCTCGGGTACTTGAGATACAGCTTACCGGTGCTGACTGACACCTGTAAAAGTAACCTACGCACACTCGAGAGCGCGCAGGGCCAGGCACTCAAAATCTGCCTCGGATTGCCACGCTGCACCTCAACAGCGGAAACTATAGCGATTGCCAAAGACCTTCCTGCCACCACTCACATCACTTTGGAGGTGCTTCGGACACACATTCGACACCTTGCTCGTGCTCCTGCCCACCACCTCGCCTCGCTTCCAGAAGACCGACCCGGTGCCTCTTTTTGTAAGAGGCTTTCGGCATACCGCGAGTGCCTCCCAAAAAATTATATACTCCTGCAGAGAGACTTCCGACGCCTCCTTGGTGTTTGGCCCGTCCAAAGGTCCGGCTGACAGTGCCAGGGATTCGGACGAAAGCGGAACTCTCACCGCCGGCCTTAAAGCAGCTGTCTTTGCTAATGCTACATAAGGACTACAGGAATCATCTTCAGGTTTACACTGATGGCTCAACAACAGCAGGCAGATCTGCAGGAGCTGTGACCTTCCCTGCCAAAGCAGTAGATGTACTGTTCAAGACGTCTCATGGCACAACATCGACTGCCGTGGAGCTTGAGGCACTACGCACCGCACTTTGCGTGATCGATGGGGAGCCACCACAGAAATGGGCCATCTTTACAGATTCCAAGTCAGTCCTTCAGTGCCTTTTATCGGTCTTACGTAGCGGGCCGCAAGACCAATTAGTGCTTCAAACACGACAGCTCTATCACCAATTAACCGACAAAGGCCATGACATCACGTTTCAGTGGCTACCAGGCCACTCTGGAATAATCGGGAACGAGCACGCAGATCATGCTGCGAAACGTGCCCACGAAATTGGAGTGCTGCAAGCCATCCCACTGGCAAGAACGGATGCAGCAAGAAAATTACGCTCGCTTGCGCGTGATATGACGATAGCGCAGTGGAACACTCCTGGCCTTCTACATACCCGTCTACACCGCCTCGACCAATCACTGCAACTTCGAGTTCCGCATGGGCTTACCCGCTGTGAAACGACCGTACTTTGCCGACTGTGGCTAGGCACGTCATTCACGAGAAGTTTCGGCTATCACATTGGACTGGAAGACAGTGCTGCCTGTGTTCACTGCGGCAGCGAGGAAACGATTGCACACGTCCTCTGCGATTGCCCTGGGTACTGCTCCCAGCGACAGACTCTCGCCGCAGACTTATCACGCCTTGATGGTCAACCGCTGTCTGAGCAAACCATATTGGAATGCCGGAACGATAGTGTCTCGCAGCGGAAAGCCACGAAGGCTGTGCTCAAGTTTTTGCGCGCAACGGGCCTCATGAACCGTCTCTGACACATGCCGTGCTTGTGTGTGTGCGCGAGTTGACCTCTCTCTTTCTCGCTTTCTTCTTTTCTTCCATTCCTTTGCTGTCTCCCTTCACCCCTTCCCCAGTGCAGGGTAGCAAACTGGATATCTTCCTTCCGGTTAACCTCCCTGCCTTCCGCCCATCATCTCTCTCTCTCGGAGGAGGAGGAGCTTCAACGTTGCAGAGGCTTGAGTCACCCGCGAGATGACGCAAAGAGCCCAAGGCGCCTAGTTGGGAGCATATACTGGAACGCTACGGTGCCGTGTTCGGCCGCGTTGCGTGCATGTAGCACGCAGGAGGGCGCTCGCACTTTGCCTGCATGGCATGGTCGCGGGTGTTTGTGCCTGTGCTCGTGAGCGTGTAGACGTTCATTGACGCCGTGTTGACATGTTTCTTTATGTACTCTGTGCTGTGTACAAGCGCCAAGCGAACTGCGGTGACTTCTTCATCGGCGAGTTTGTATGGCGCATCGTTACTTTTTAGTTTGCCCATTGCATTGGGGTAATTGGCAATGTCAACTCCGCGAGTAAGGCATACAATAACATGTGTGGTGTCACGACAATTACTTGGCGAGGCGACTGAAGAGCATGACAATCGAAAGAGCACGATGAGAATGGGGCCACGCATTGCTATTGCATTGAACTCTATAAGGCAAAGCTTAAGGGTCCCAAAATTTTTACGGGAATGTGTGTTAGGCAAGGACTTATATATTGCTGCGGGAAGGCAGACAGCAGATGTACAATAAATTTACAGTGCCCTTAAGTGTGAACAATACCCCTGAGCTCACGCTAGCCTCAACATCCCTGTCGTCGTTTTTCACCCGGTTCTTGAGGCTTGTTCCTGCGTTACCTAGCATACTAAAGCGACTCCCGGCTGCTGAAGCACCATCTCGGTGCTTTCTGAGGTGCGAGTGAGCCGTATGGTTTCATGCGGGACGCACAAACGATATCTTCCGACGGCGAAAAAGAGGCAGAGGAAGAGTCTAGGGGTCTATAAAAAAGTGACCTCGTAGTTGGCCTCTTTCAGCCGGCGTAACACAGTGTACAGCACCCCGTATAGGGATAGTTTTTCAGTGTACAAGACGACGAGTCGGTGTCCACAAGATGACAATGTCACCCGATGTAAAGTAAACTTGTCGGTGATGAGTCGCCTCTAATGGTTTTGCGCTGCTGTACGGTGCTTACGAGAAACTTGACGTGGTTTTTGTTGTGATAGCGTCGCGAGCGTATCCCACCGTTGGTGAATCGACGGGGAATGAAAAGATGGCGGCAAAAGGTGAAGCTCGGTCGCGGCTGAACAGAAAAAAAAAATGGGTGGAAAATCAGCTGTATCGCGGCGGGAGGAATTACACGGGAATGTAAGAAAGCTTTCGACAACATCCCCGTGGTGATAGCCAGGCCGCTAGTTTGTGGGTGGTGAGTGTTCGTAAGTTTACGTTTTGTCTTGCACAAGCGGAGTAGGCCATCAGAATAGCTCTGGAGAGAAAATGGTGACCACCGTCTGTGAGGAGTTGACAAGGGGCACAGTTAACTTCTCCCGTTCTTCTTTGCCCCCTCATCCCGCGCTAGCAACAAAACGGTTGATATGCTGCCAACCAGGGAACCGAGGCGGACTCCTTCACCTGCTGGCACCTTAAGGGGACGACTGCTCCGACATCTTGTTAAAAACAACGTTTAATCAGCAACCCCCTTACAACACAATTCACCGTGTTTTGTACACTTCTCAAACGAAAGCACTCTCGCAGTCCAATCAGAATCAGGAAATGTCCTTCCCTCTCAACTTCTGATTGGCTGCCGTTGGAATGTACGTCATTCCGTCCCTTCATCCAATCCCTTGATCTGCACCCGCCTCTCCCACGTCGCTCGCCGGCGCACCTGTGTCTCTCTCTCTTTCGAAGTGTGGCGCCGGTCAGTCGTGGGGACGTACTCGGTGCGGGGGTCTCGGCCGAGCCGACGGGTCATCATCGCGTGCCCGCCAGTTCCGCGGAACACGCGTCGGGGTTTCCCCCGCGATGCTGCGCGTCGCTTGCTTCTTCGACTATGTTCCTTTGTGCGCTGGCCGCAGCTTTCCGTAGGAGGAATCGGCCGTCACGCCGTCTTTGTGCAGTCCTGGCCGCCGCAGGGGGGAAGGCACGGGGTGCTCGTAGAGGGGTGACAGTGGGGAGCCCTCGGGTGGCCCTCGTGTGGTCATTTATGTTCGTCATGCAGTCATGTTATGTCGTACCGATTTTCGTATACATTCCATAAACGAAACGGCCAGGAGAGCAGAAAGTCGTAGGCGGTTAGATAGATAGATAGATAGATAGATAGATAGATAGATAGATAGATAGATAGATAGATAGATAGATAGATAGATAGATAGATAGATAGATAGATAGATAGATAGATAGATAGATAGATAGATACGCTCAAAGTCGCCGAAGTTCGCCAAGAAATGCTTCGTATTTAAAAGAAAACGGTGTAGCAAAGAGGCGAACGAGATTTACTTACTCCTTCAGCTCAATGGTCATCGTCGATGCTTCATCCGTCGTAGCAGATAAATCAAACGCAAGTTCCCCAGGGATACTAGCAACACTTAGGTAGCCGGAGTAACGTGATGTCATGGGGGGCATCGTTAATTTAGCGTTCAAAGTAAGTGAGCCCTTCCAAGTAACTTTCAACTTTTCAAGGCCAATGCCATTCAGGCCACTGAGGGATCCCGTCAATAGATGCAGCGTGCCGAAGCTTCCAAATGTCGCCTCTTCTTTTCCAAGAGCAAGTGGGTCCCATTTAAAGTCACTTACAAGATACCGAATGAGCCTCGTAAGGAAGTCTTCGTGGTCTAGCCCAGAAGAATCTGTAAAATGGTAAGCAATGTTTTTTGTGCTTTATAGCAATTTCACAAAGAAATGTATCAGAATATTTGTTTTCTACGCTTGTGTGCTAACATGATCTGCTGCTGCTGAAGTGATGCTAAACGCATATTTATTTTTTATCTTAACCAGATTTACATCAGAATATTTGTTTTCTACGCTTGTGTGCTAACATGATCTGCTGCTGCTGAAGTGATGCTGAACGCATATTTATTTTTTATCTTAACCTGATTTACGCATTTCTGTAAAAATGTGCCTTCTACTTACGTGTCTTTGCAAGTATAATCGCCGCATATATTTCCACTAGCAATATGCCACCGATGTAGGTGGTTATAAACGTGTTTTTTCATGGCCATAACCTGTCCAATATAAGTCCGGTCCAATTCGAAATCTTGTTAATAAGGTTATCTTAAGACAACCCTACCAAGACCTCAATAATCGGTCGAATCGGGCAATATTTGGGATCAGTGAAGGTCGGTGAAATTCTCTGGCACGTTTCTTGGCGCATTTCCGCCATTTATGCAAGAATACACGTTTTAGAGATGCGCAAAGAGCGTATTAATCAATTTTGCCTGAGTACCTCACACTGTCCACCTGCCTTCCCGCAATTACAGGACACTCTGTATGTTGACGTCACTGCATGCAAAGCGACGGAAGTGACTGAAGCATGCGTGTATGTACCATACCGCCGCCTTCGAGATTTGAACGCGCCGCCTGCCAGTGGCTGTCCATATCAATGTGCTTCGCAACCTTAGCATGCAACCTTAGAGGCAACCTTAGAATGGTCCATGCGCCCTTCCCCTGATGGACTGATGTATTTGACGTCACAGCAGAACAGCACTGCACGCATGCTGCGCCCTTTCCCTGGAGGACTCAATGATTTGACATCAATAAGCAGGACAGCACTGCACCGTTGGATTGAGATTTCTGCACTGCTCTCATGAGCGGGACAGGGGCGTCTCAGGAGCATAGGATCGACATTAACCTGGTATTATCGAAAAAAAGTTAAGCTAGTTCCGCTCGTGTGAAAGCTGACCAAAAAAAAAGGGCGCTGATCAAGCATGGTTGGGTAGCCTAGTGGACATGACGCTCGTTTTCGGACAGTGAGTACTCGACTCAGGTTGAAATGCCGCCGCACCAAGAAAGTTCATTTTGTTTTTCTCTCACTCTCTCTATCTTTGTGCTCTCTGTCACTCTATCTCTTCTTCATTTTTCTTTCTCTATCTCTTAGTGTTTCTTTCCTTTTTTCTCCCTCTTTCTGCCTTACTCTCTCTCTCTCTCATTTTATCTCTTTCTTTCTATATATATTTTGTTGCAAGTGTATTTATCTAACACATTTCTGCAATGTGCTCTTGTCATTTGTAAAAGGAGGCAGGACCCCTGTCAAGCTTGTTTAGCTTTTAGTCCTGTCTCCTCTTTTTCACTGAGAAAAATTGATTGATTGATTAATTTCTTTCTTTCCCTCTCTCTCTCTCTCTCTCTCTCTCTCGCTCTAATTTCCATTTCTATCGGCCAGAGCAAGTTGTGTTACAATCGCTTTGTGCTACAACACTTATTTTGCACTCTCTCTTCTCTATCTTTCTCTTTTCGCTTTGCCCTCAGGAGCTCCTCCGTGGCTCAAATTGTGCTTGGCCCTAACCACATTGTTCGAGCAGAGAACGTCTGGACGCCGCCCCCTTATGAACGCACGATGCTCCCGTGCCGTGATAACCCCTGCTCGGCTCCACCTTGCGCTGCTATACGCTGACGTGTACCACGGCTATGCTCCGCTCTCCTCTCGTGAGCATAGCGCGCGCATCGCAGCTCCTTCATTCTCTCTCTTTCCTCGTTTGCTTCTCCCACGCTTAGCGAGTTTTTGCGCCTAACCCCGGAGTTACTGCAAGCTTAAACAGCTCCGCCATTAAAAGTTGCCGGTATTGTTCTTTAAAGGACAACTCCGGCGATTTTTCGGTGTCCACTGATCTCAACGAAATTTTCAGTATATGTTGTCATCGGTACTGCAATAATTCATGCCAAGCCAGCCACTTGTAAGTCATTAAGCTTTCCTAAAAATGAATTTTTCAAATTGTTAGCGGATTGCCATGCAGGCTACCCTGTGTTCTTCACGTCATTTCCTTCAACGCTGCCTACCCGAGCATGCGGGCCGTCTTAAGCCAAATGGTGATACTTCAGCGCTGTAATCGTCGCTGTCAAGTTCAGAAGAGCTCAATAGATAGTTGGATGACCTCGCCACTTTCATTTTTTCCGGCACCAGCTCCACATTTCTCATGGCGGGGAGGTTGTGACGTCATCTCATACGCTGCATGAAGCGTCTATCCGTTTCCGTTTCAGTTTGAACACATCGTTCATTCCGTTATTTAAAATTATTGGTGAGTCTTTGAGCAAATTAAGTAACTCTGCCTGCTTCAGGGCTATCAGTACCATAGGAAAACAGCAATATTCGGAATATGGTGGAAAAACCGCCGGAGTTCCTCTTTAAGAGTGAACCGATTGTTGTTGTTGTTTTATGGGGTTTTACGTCCCAAAACCAGTTCTGATTATGAGAGACGCCGTAGTGGAGGGCTCCGGAAATTTCGACCACCTGGGGTTCTTTAACGTGCACTGACATCGCACAGCACACGGGCCTCAACATTTCGCCTCCATCGAAATGCAGCCGCCGCGGCCGGGATTCGATCCCGCGACCCTCGGATCAGCAGCCGAGTACCTTAGCCACTAGACCACCGTGGCGGGGCGAGTGAACCGATGGAACATAGCTTTGGTATAGGCAATGCCGCGACGGGCACGTCGTTGGCGGCAGGTGTATTGTTTAAATGCGGCGCTGCTTATGAATCGAATGTCCGGTATTACTAGCGAGACTAAAACATTTGATATTACGCTGATGACGAGAGCCACGACACAGATAAACTCTAAACGAGCAACGTGCCTGCAAGTTTTCTGGGCCTTAAAATGTTCTTTCTTTTATGGAGCTTGTCTCCCTTAAGCACCAGCTGTGGTGTGATACCGTAGCCAAGGGAAATGTCGTGTGTGGTGCAGAAGGTATCAATATCTCCGTGAACATCAACAACTACATCAATATTAATAACAATAATAATTACAAAAAAGAAGATTTCACTCAGTGATTTATTTAAAATGTCTAGGAATAGCCATGCATTGCTGCTGGCAACGCAAGAAATATGACTAAAGTAAGCGCTAACCGATACAATAGAAGCAGTCTTAAGAAAAAAAGCACAGAGACCAAGACTGTATAAGGAAGTCAGCACAATAGGGCAAGATACCATACCACAACACGAGATATATCGGAGGAACATTGACAAAAAGGAATTGCACGTATCCTTTGGGCTGTCCAACGAGCCGACGAAACCGCCAGGGCTCAAGAACCTCTGGCCGCTACTTAGGCGGGGACTTTTCGCCCGTCTCACCAATGGAAGGACATTTTAATAACGTTCTTTGACAGATCGACTGCCATGCGCAAGGCAGACTAAAATATTATTGGAAAAATTTGTTCAATGAGAAACAAAAAAATCCTGCAGGTCCCACGCACTGTGGCAATAGGTTTTATGCGAAGCAGGGAACGAGGAAATTGCCTATGACGAATGTAATTCCTTTGCATGCAGCGAACTGCTACGACTGGGGTCAAGGCTTTTGTGCAAACCGCATGTACCTACTCATGGCTGTTATTCCTTTGCATGCAGCCAACTGTGACGAGTGGCGTCAAGGCTCTTGTGCAAACCGCATGTACTTACTCATGGCTGTTATTAAGATCCGTCAACCAGGAACATCGGCAAGACCACACATGGTTTGTGAATGGTACCTCATGGTGCGATGTAACGTTGTAACTCACGTTAGTCCGAAGCACATTCATGTGTTTTGTCGAAGAAGATGCACTATACGGTGCCTTCATGTGCTATTATAAGCGTAGTTCATTGAACTAATCCCACGGAATCAGGCAAAGTAGCACAAAAGCATACCGAAAGGTACCTTATCACGCACGAGAAGCGGAATTAACTTTACGCATGCGCCATCGTTACGACCGCTGGTGCAATGGATTTATTTACTACATATATCCTAAGCGGGAGAACCGGCCGTAGCCTTGGCGCCTCGAGGGCCCGTGTTCAATACCACCCTAAAGCTATTGATAAGTTGCATGTTTGTCTATGTGCTTGCTACCTATCTACATTGAATCGCAACGTACCACAAACGGTGTTTCTTGACTTAAAAGCCGAGCTCTTTGACCCGGTTGTCGTGTCTCAACCGCGCACAGAGAAATCTGGGCCGGTCCTGGACGCTGTCCACTGGGGTGAGGTGCAGAAAAATTGAGGCGCTGGTCAAAGTTGCGAGTTCGATCCTCGCAGTCGCGGTGTTTCATGTGTACATTTACCGCACCCGGCCATTTCGCATGTCTATTTTAGTTGATGTTTGAATTAGGTTCTTTAAGATTCAAACGCCTGTGGCGCATACCCGCTTCCGCGGGCCGTGCTCTACTGGTATGGACCACCTGAGACTGTAGTGTCTTTAAAAGTGACATGTATGACGAGTATATAGCTTTAGTGATCATTCATTTATGTTCGTCATGTATCTATACCTTAAGTCCGAAATATCGGGGTGCACCGGGTGAACTAATCAAGACGTAAGCAGATAGATAGATAGATAGATAGATAGATAGATAGATAGATAGATAGATAGATAGATAGATAGATAGATAGATAGATAGATAGATAGATAGATAGATAGATAGATAGATAGATAGATAGATAGCGGTGAAGTTGACACCCACTTGGAGGCAGTCGCCGTGGGCGCCGGGGGGACGACCCCTTCAAGTACACATTCGTGCGGTGATTGGACCTTTCTAATTATGGCGTATTCCCTAACGAGGAATCTAAGGACACCAAGTGGTATAAAATGAGCCGTGGAGCTCGATCTCTGCGAGACGCTTCCATCATGTAAGCCATGTAAACATACTCCTGCTGAGTTTTCTCATTTCCAGTCTCTCTCTGCCTCGGCTCACTACTCCCGAAGGCACACTGCCTGCGGTTGGACTTCATCGCTCAGCCCAACGCTAGCCGTTGGTAGGCTCTTGAAGCAGGCCAGCCGCAACAATGTATGGCCTTACGATTATGACCCTCACTTTTGTACTATGAGCATCTGGGTTCGAATCCTGCCTCGCCAAATAAATTTATTTTGTCATATTCACTTCCTTAGTTCTGCCTGCGTGATTACGGCTGCTACTACTATTGCACCAATACGACAGCGATAATTGACTACTGCTAATGCTACTGATGGCAATACTCTACTTTTACAGCTGCTAATGTGCGCAGTGCTATGTAATATGCGCGTATCCTAATAATGTGCTGGCATTATTAACGGAAAAACAACCTTGTCCAACCGGTTAGTCTACTTATATGTTTTTTAAAGTCCAACGGCAGGCATAACACGTTTAGCTACAAAATCGGTTTGATGCGGCTACACGACTGGAGATAGAGAAATCGCACTGACGGAAACACGTAAAGGCTACAGTCCGCACGAAACTAGGGGGTTGGAGTGACCAGCCGTACTTCTCTTGTTCTCCGCCTGCAACGATCAATTTACCTGGAGGAAATCATCGTAGCACTTTCAGTTCGGCGCGAACGAAAAGACAGGAACCAGCGGCATCTGTGAATATATTTCTCAAGACCGTAAGTGCTTTTTATTTTCTGGCATTGATGAAGGGTTGAAGTGGAGGCCACTGAGATAGGCATGGCGCGCTATAGAACACATCATTTTTTCTTTATTCTTTATTCAGGAATTACCCCGCATTGCCCTTGGGCTTTACAGCAAGGGGGGGGGGGGGGGGTTACAACAGAGATACAAATAAGTCTTCATTCGCACAACATACTTGTTTTTCCGAAAGCTTGTGCCAGTCTGCTACGCACCTCGGAAAAAAAGAATTAGCGAACATGCAAGTCCTGGGCCGGTATTCACGGATTTTGAGTTTGTGATCGTTACGTTGGGAAAGATAAAAAGGTGACTTTAAGTAAGTATCCTTGTTTATACCTACCTTGTTGTTATATATTTGAAAAAACAGTTTCAGCCTTAGCTTCCGTCGGCGCGAAGACAACAACTCCCAATTCAATTCTTGTTTCATCATTGTGACACTGTCTGTTCTACGGTACCTGCCCAGGACGTACCTGGCCGCTCTGTTTTGAATACTTTCGATCTGAGAAGTGAGATTGGCTTCCGATGGATCCCATAGTGGGCAGGCATACTCTATAATATCGGTCTTACACATGTAGTAAACGCAGTCCGTTTTAATTCAATCTCGCGACATCTTAGATTTCGTTGCACAAAATTCAACGCCCGTCCAGCCTTACCAACTATCTCACTAATGTGCGCATTCCATGAACAATCAGCAGAAAACACAACGCCTAGGTACTTGGAAACATCAACTGTGGTAACCAACTCCTTATCTATACAGTAGTTATTTATCAGTGGTTTTTGCTTTTTAATGAAACGCATATGGATGCACTTTTTAGCGTTTAAACACATCTTCCACTGTTTACACCAGTCATGTATTCTACTCAAGTCTCCCTGAAGTGCTGTCCCGTCCTGACCACGAGATATTTTTCTGTACACCACGCGATCATCTGCAAACAGGCGTAAGGTGGACGTAATACCCAAATTTATGTCGTTAATATATATCAAAAATAATATAGGTCCCAATACAGAGCCCTGTGGGACTCCTGAGGTGACATTTACGTAACTCGATTTTTTTCCATTAGCAACACACTGGCTGCACTCCGATAAGAAGTTTTCAATCCATTTGACAACATCACTGTGTATACCTATTTGCTGAAGTTTGTAAACGAGAAGGGAGTGGGTAACCGTGTCGAAAGCTTTTCGAAAATCTAAAAACAAACAATCTATCTGGCCCTCAGCATCAATTTCACACCCTAAATTGTGATAGAATTCTTCAAGTTGTGTAGTGCAGGACAAG
The DNA here is from genome assembly GCA_013339685.2 of Hyalomma asiaticum. Classification (NCBI taxonomy): domain Eukaryota; kingdom Metazoa; phylum Arthropoda; class Arachnida; order Ixodida; family Ixodidae; genus Hyalomma; species Hyalomma asiaticum. Next base: position 90,126,253 of record CM023484.1, read on the forward strand.
CCCTTACGAAAGCCATGCTGTTCTGTAAGTAGGATATTGTTGTCTGTGAGGTGATTCATGATAGCTGAGTAAATTATGTGTTCCATTACTTTGCATATAATACATGTCAGGGAAACGGGCCTATAATTTTGCACATCTTTTCTGGAACCACCTTTATGAATTGGCACAACGTGCGCTTTCTTCCAGTCGTAAGGCAGTTCACTGGCGCAGAGCGACTGCGTAAAAATAACAAAAAGATAAAGGGAAACGGTCGCAGCGCAGCGCTTCAGCACGCGAGGTGAGATACCGTCAGGACCAACTGCCTTGGATTCGTCCAATTGTTCCAACAGCTTTTTGATGCCGGGCACACTGAATTGCACCTGCGCCATAGGCGGCACATTGATGGCTGGGGTCGCTAAACTGTCGGATTTCACTGGAAGAAATACTGAACGAAAGAACTCATTTAGATGCGTTGCTTTAGCTTCATCATCCGTGACGACTTGGTTATTGCAAACGATTTCTGGAATGTCAAGGTCACTTGATCCGCACCCCTTTAAATACTTCCAAAAAAGCTTAGGATTGGTTTTCAACCTTGCATTTAGTCCTCTGAAATAGTTTACTTTTGCGATCGTACTACTGAGCTTATAATCAAGCGTTATTTGTGCCAACCTCTCATAAAGAGCCCTGCTCTTCGTTTTCTTATACTGCGCAAAGATCCGTTTCCTGTTTTGTATAATTCGTATGATGGATGATGTAACCCAAGGTTTCTTACGTTTTTTAAGTTTGGAAGAATGTACGTTTGGTATATATTCATTTGCAAGCTCACCCAATTTTACTTTGAACGTATTCCACAGTTCATATATGTTACATTCGTCCGCTAAGCATTCAAAAGTAGGCAGGTATTGAAGCAGTTTTTGGTTTATACTTTCATAATCCCCTCTATCATAAAAAAAATATCTTTCTATTCTCGCAAGAAGTAAATCGTTGACTTTTGGTTTTGACTGCCGCAACAACAGCCGAATGGTCGCTAATTCCTGGCACGACTGTTGTAGAGTTTACTACATTAGGTGAGTTTGAAAACAACAAATCTAGGATATTAGCTCCGCGTGTTGGTTCCCTTACATATTGTACTAGACCATATGTCTCTACAACCTTTTTCATTTCAGTGTTCACAGCACAACGAGAAACAATGTCACAACAATCATCCTGCCAACACAAGTGCGGCAGATTGAAATCCCCACCGATCAATATCACTTCGCCAGACACTTCTGAGAGAATCTCATGCAAGGCACAAATTGCGCTCGGATCAGAGTTCGGCGCTCGGTAGACCGAGCCAACAACCAGACTAGAGTTGTTAGGCAACACGATTTTGCACCAGACTGTTTCGATGGCTTCGTGACAAATATCTAGAGCGCTAGACTGCAGCTACGACACGCAGCTACGGGAACGAACAGATTCAGCATGGACCAACTGTGCTTCTCTGCAGGAGCAGGTGGCCTTCGAGCCCATTCGCCCGACACAAGTCAAACTTCTCAACTGGATTTGCAAGAATTTTCAGCAGGCAGCGAGACTATACCGCCCCACCATGGACGCATGTGATCCGGATTCTTAGAGCTGGCCTCGAGGACGCGGAATCGCAAGAAGCCGAAACGAGAAAACGCAAATGCAGCGACTTCCCCAGTGGAAATTTCCTAAGAACTGCGAAACGAGAGTCAGCATGACGACGCTTCCAACGTTGGAAGAAATGCACTCGAAAACGAAAGAATAACAAAGAGGCCTTCCCGTAGAAGACCGCCTCCGCTACCGAAGAACGACATCAAAGTGACAGTCGGAACAAAGGAAGGACGCAGTGTGCGTATATAACTTCACCTATCACTAAGTGGCACGAGCCGCTGCAGCTGCGTGTTGTAACGACAAATTGTCCAAGGACGAAGACCTCCTCAAAAGACTTCGCAATGGCTTGAGCATCATCGTAACTAGAATGTCCCTCGAGGGAGCGGCAAACATCTTAAATGTTATCACTAAGCTGGCCTTAGCCAGCAAAGGTTACGAGGTGAGCGCGTACGCAGCGACCCCGAGCGGGGTTGTTCGCGGAGTCATTCACTGCATCGACGCGGGAACACCGCTTGAGGAGCTTATGCCGCATTTTACAGTCCGCACGCAAAAGGTGGTCCCGAGATTCGTTGATGTTGATAATTGCTTTTTAGGGTTTTCCGGCCCAAAACCACGACATTATTATGAGAGACCCTTTAGGGGAAGGAATCTACGGTGCGCCGACATCACAACACGGGCTTCGACATTCTTATTCTACGGAGGATTTCCTGTTATGGTTAGGCATCCTTGTTAATAACTGCCCCATCGCACTAAACAAAAATAACCAGGAACGGGAGTAAACAGCTTGTCCTCTAGCGCACTACCTTTTCTGGGTTTTTTTTTTACTACGTAACAGTCAAGGTAAAAATTTACTATCACGCTAACCGAGTTTTTGAACGTAGAAAGGGCAGTAATTATTTACCCCCCTGGAGGTTTTCAGCGACTATACGCGGAGTAATTTTTTACTGCCTAAACAATGTTTTCTCGGCTTTTTTGGGGGGTTATTTTTAAAGCTCATTCGAGGTTTACTGTGGCTGGGTAAACACTAGGCTTACGCAAAATGCAGACATCACTCAATTTATTGAGCAGTAAACGAGGACTCACCCTTCGAACTTATAACATTGGAAGCACGTTTTCACTCGTTGAGAGCGCAACAAACACAGGCACAAGCGTGGGAGCAGAGATATTCGAAAGTGCGTTTTCACTTGGCCGCCGTCCACCAAGACCGGCGCTAGGACAGCCAGCATCGCTCTAACTCAGCACAAAACCACGCCGCACTGATAACACTCGGGGTAGTTCGCCGTGTCGTTGTCGTACTGGTTGACGATGCCGTAAGTCAGGAACGTTTGCGACCGTAGTTTCCGTGCTTTCCCAGAACTCGGCGGTGCCTTCGAAACGACGGTCACTAGGCATAGCTATACCGGAGATGTCACGGTAACACGTTGTCGTACACGTACGCGCTGATCACACTCGCGCCGTACACACTCACGCCCCGAGACGTCGCGTCCCCTCTTCCGCGACCGACGCTTTTGACGAACAGTTGCTTGCAAACGCGTACCATGTGGCTAGGCCTAAATAGTCATTCAAGGGCTCTCACGGCCTCCACCCCTGCGCCACGGCAGTTTGGAGTTTTTTACCACGTGACGTGGAACGTAGTTTTTGATCACGTGGCTTTAAACTCTAGACTGGGGTTCTTTTATCACGTGACACAAAACCCCCTACGTAGTAAAATAGGGCAATAACGTCCTTTTACTACCTTTCTAACAGGTGGTAGTAAAACTATGTCGTATGCTCATTTTACCTCAACGAGACGTAGTAATTTTGAAAACAAGGGAGTTTTTAAGGCTCATGAGCCGCAATAACCCAAATATCGGGCAACTTTTGCTTACAGTACAGGTATACGCATTCAACCACACATTCTAAGGGTTCACTGTTAATTTTAAATTCCTGTTCCTTAGCTAGACAGCTTAGCAAAATTTTAGTGTTTTGCCTATTCATTTTTAGTCATGTTTTAAGACCTTCCGGTTTAGGACCTCAATCATGTTTCGCAGTTCGTCGCCGTCATCGCTAAAGAGCACAATGTCGTCTTCAAACCTTTAATTGCGGAGATACTCTCCGTCTATTCTAATTATCTTTCCTTCCCAGTTTAGACGCTTGAACGCTTCTTTTACGCATGCACTGAATAACATAGGAGAAATTGTATCTCCTAGTCTGACTCCTCGCTTGATCGGAATTTTTCTACTCTTTTCGTGTATCACTGAGGAACCTTTGTAGATGTTACTTATGGTTTGCACGTATGCGTCCGGTACACCTCGTCGACGCAAAGCTTCTGCAACTGCTTGTAGTTCTATGGAATCGAATGCTTTCTTGTGGTCTGCCATGTGATGGGGCTTGTTATAATCGGTGAACTTTCAAGTATAAGGTTGATAGCTTGGCTGTTGTTCATTGTTCTAAAAACCAGCTTGCTCTCCTGGTTGGTTGAAGTGGAGCATTTCTCTTATCGTAGCAGAAATTACTCTCGTAAATACCTTGTATATTACTGGGACTAGACTAATTGGTTCTTTAACTCCGTTAATGTCACCTTTCTTGTGTATTGGGATTACATTATCGTTTTCCCAGCTGAGCGGCATACTAGATCTCTTGATACGTTTCGTGAAGAGCGACGCAAGTTTTTCAAATATAATGTTCCCTTCGTCTTTGATCAAGTCGGCTGTTATCCCGTCTTCGCCAGCTGCTTTACCGCGGGACATGCCTTTGACGGCTTTTGTGACTTCGTCGGCGGTTATACACGGAATTTCAGTGTCCTCCTCTGATATGATTTCCACTAAGGCTGCATGTTCTATCTTAGAGATGTACAGTTGGGACTAGAAATCTTGTGCCAGCTTTACTATTTTCTTGAAGTTGGTGATAACGTCACCTTGTTTATCTTTTAGCGCATGCATTGTGTTTTCTCCTAGTTTCAGTTTCTTTTTGACCGATTTAATACGGGTAGCTTCCTCTACCGTTCTCTCTCTCAGGTTAAAGTTCCTTAAACCCCTCTGCCTGGCTTTACAAACCATGTTTCATAATTCTGCGAATTTTATTTTATCTTTTGACGATGTCACTTTCATCTGCTGGCGCTTTTTTATGAAGTCTTTAGTGGATTGGGACAACTTGCTTACATCTTGCTTTGTTGTTTTACCCCCGACTTCTATCGCTGTTTGGAAGATCACTTTCATTGTGGTTCTGTTTACTACTTCTAAATGTTCATCGTTTTCGTCTCACGCGTCAAACCTGATTTTGTGTGTGTGTGTGTGTGTGTGTGTGTGTGTGTGTGTGTGTGTGTGTGTGTGTGTGTGTGCGTGCGTGCGTGCGTGCGTGCGTGCGTGCGTGCGTGCGTGCGTGTGTGTGTGTGTGTGTGTGTGTGTGTGTGTGTGTGTGTGTGTGTGTGTGTGTGTGTGTGTGTGTGTGTGTGTGTGTGTGACTATAAATTCTTCTTTCTTTGCTTTGATTACCTATAGGTTTGCCTTTTTATAGTAACAGTTTAGTTCTTTCTTTCGGTTAAGCACAATTTTTGCCCTTACTAATCTGTGATCCGTACATTTTATCTTGCCTACTACTTCTGTGTCTTAAATTATGCCTGGTTGCTCGCACAATATAAACTCTATCTTGTTTTTTGTTTCCCCGTTAGGGCTTTTCCATGTCCACTTCCTATTCTTACGCTTTTTAAAGAACGTATTCATTAGTCGGTGTCGGTTTCTTTCTGTAAACTGTAGTAGCATCTCTCCACGGTTATTCCTATGGCCTACACCGCATTTGCCAATCACTTGTTCTCCACCTTGTTTTTTTCCTACTTTTGCATTAAAATCTCCCATGACTATCATGTATTGTGTCCTCACTCCTGTCATTGCTTGTCATTAAAACACCACAAGCCCTTAAGACATGCTGATTTTGCAAATACTGTAGGTAGTGGGAGAGCTGCCCTTATGGGAATTGTTCGTTGTAGAGCACGAGATATGTAGCCCCTATCCATCGACATTGGCAGCGTGTTTCGCGTTCTTAACGCTTCTGATGGCACCAGCTTTATGTGCGTTCAACGATAACTCGATAAAACCGTCACAATGTTACACCTAAGATGAGAAATTAGAGGAATGTAATTGAACTGCCAGACCATTCCCGGAGTGGCAATGGTCTAAGTTTTTACATTCCGATGAACTGAAAGGAATGATACTGCGGCAAGTTCTGATTCCCCGGAACGGAATTGGAATGGGTCAGCGCATTCCGCAACAGTAGTGCGGGTGGCGTTCCTCTCCTCCTTTTCATCGTCCTCACCCTCACTTGTCTTTCAAACCCCCTCGCTACGCCATAACATACAAGGCTATGCTATGCTTTACTCTTTCCCCTCCTCCTCACCCGCGTTTTCTTTCCCACCCCCTTAGTATACTACACTATACAAGGGTACACTGTTCTTTACTCCTTCCCTTCTCCTTTCCCTCCTCCTCCCCCTCACTTCCTTTTCCCACTCCCTTGCTATACTGCACTATACAAGGCAATTATGTTTTACTGTACCCCTTCAGCCTCACCTCTTTTTCTCACCGCTTTGGTATTCTATACAATGCTGGGCTGTCCTTTCTTTCTCTCTGTTCTTTTTTTCTTACCTTGTCTGTCGCTCCGTCTTCTTTCTCTTTAGTTGTCTCTCTTACAATTGCTTCATTTCTCTCCATCTTCTCTTCGTTCTTTCGCCTATCGCAACGCGGTAATGTTTCAGGAACATAAATTCCTGTTTTGCTAGGGTGCCTGGATACCCGATTGGCTACGAAGCTCGCCTTCGGACGGTGGGTAGGCCGGTTCGAATCCCACCTCGCAAAGAAATTTTACTTTGCTCGATTTACTTCTTCTTGTCCTCCTCCTTTCCACTTAACTTCTCCTCCCAGTTTATTTCCCTAAACGCGCTGCTAGATGATGCGGGATGGCATGTAAGGCCGTTCATAATGATAGTTTTCTGTCCATGCGAACCTGACTAACGGAAACATTAAGAGCGCCGCTGTAAAAATGCGCGCAGCAGGTGTACGCTTAACATTGGCTAACAGGTAACTTGGCAGCACCGTCTCGACTGAATGGTCCACAGCTCATGGTAGGGCGTAACGTGAACACACGCGTTAGCGCGCCGCACAGCTACCTGTTTTGTCGAAGAGAAATGCAAGCAACGGTGCGCCGATGCATGCATCGTGGGCGTCGTTCGCGGAAGTATTGCCTCCGTATCATGCAATGTGTGACAAAAGCATACCGAGTGATAGTAGGACATATGTATTGTTCATTACATTACTAAGATGCCCCGCCACTGTCGCGGGATCGAATCCCGGCCGCAGCGGCTGCACTTGGATGGAAATGTTGAAGCCCGTGAGCTGTGCGATTTCAGTGCACGTTAAAGAACCCCAGGCGGTCACTACGGCCCCTCCACTCCCCACTACGGCGTGTCCCATAATCATAGCTGGTTTTGGGACGTAAAACCACAGAAGTCAATCAATACATTGCTAATGTGGCGTTTAAAGCACATTAGAATAGCGTTCGACGTTGCTCAAGCACTGTCATCACACGGGTGCATTCGGTTTATTTACTATATTCTGCGTTCCGGACGAGCTGCCGTCGCCTAGTGCTTGCGTGACACCTGGGGGTCCCGCGTCCGATACCCAGCTGCCGCTTGATTATTATTATTATTATTATTATTATTATTATTATTATCATTATTATTATTATTATTATTATTAATAATAATATACTAACACCTTGAAAGAACATCAATGCAATAGGCTGCCTTCAGAGATTACAGTGCGTACGTGCGTGTTATGTCTACATTTCACTCGCATGCTGCGACTAACGCCAATCATGTGGTGTTTTATGTGAGTTCTAATGATGTGTTCAGTGTCTATTTTAGTTGGCCCGAGATTTACATGGGTTGCATAAAATTCCAACACTATCATTGGCCGAGCTCTACGTGTATGAGCCACGCTTGATTTCAGTATCGTTAATTGTTAATTACATGACGAGTATATCATGTTAGTGATGCGAATGGCAATCACATGTTTGTCATACATACGTAACCTATACCAGCCAAGCTTTGGTGTATATCGGATGAACGAGACAACAGCAGAGCACCGAGAGATAGATAGATAGATAGATAGATAGATAGATAGATAGATAGATAGATAGATAGATAGATAGATAGATAGATAGATAGATAGATAGATAGATAGATAGATAGATAGATAGATACTGTCAAAGTCGCTTAAGTTCGCAAAGAAATGTTTCGCATTTAACAGAAAAAAATACAAAATACTCACCAGCATCGGCGATTCCGTGAGTGGATATGACAACCAGGATGACAAACGTCCCGTACACGTTATAGTTCATAACTAAAGGGCGTTTTCTTAGGAAGCAGCCGAGTGCAAAACGAAAGAAAGATCTTTGCAGATTCGCGGCCGAAGACAAGTAGTCAGTCAATCGGCAGACTCGTATCTATACAGTTCTGCTGAAATTAATGTATTCACGTGGGAGACATGCACTGCACTAGTTTAATGTCCATGTATTAGCGATTAAATAAGGCAATGATTATTGTGTTGCGTCGCGCGTTTCTCGCTAACACAGCAGGCTGTTCTAGGAATCCGGCGTTCAGAACACAACTATCGTGTTCCTCTTTTAGGTTCGAGAGAAATAGAGAATCAACCTCATACTGAAAAATGGTTTCGCGGAAGAATAGCAATGGGGCGGCGCGTGTGCGCGACCACGTATTATGAAATCTCGGGTTCACGCTCATGTTGGGGAAGATACAGGCCTGGTGCGTTAACGCGCGCACAAAGGGAAAGGACGCGTGCCACAATACAGTTGGGTTTCTACAAGCGGAAAGTCGTAGCGTACAAAGGCAACATCGCAACGAGCGCCGGACGACTTGCAGATCATGCGCGTAACAACGGTGATTGCGGCAGTTCCGCCCTGACTGACGCAAGGATCACAATGCGATGTCGCGGCAGGTGCAAGGTTGGCGCAATGCGCCCACTGCGACACCTTCATTGCGTGCAAAAGCGATGATCGCGCTGCGCTACAGCGGGGTTCTTTTTGGGTGGCACGTGCGTTGAAAGATTATTTTGTTGCTGGGGCTAACTGCTTCCAGAGACATTGTAGGTATGAGCAAATTAGATATTTTAATCGAGGCGTCGGTCCCTATTCACCGCTGCCCCGCCACGGTGGTCTAGTGGTTATGGCACTCGGCTGCAGATCCGAAGGTCGCGGGATCGAATCCCGGCCGCGGCGGCTGCATTTCGATGGAGGCGAAATGTTGAGGCCCGTGTGCTGTGCGATGTCAGTGCTCGTTAAAGAACCCCAGGTGGTCGAAATTTCCGGAGACCTCCACTACGGCGTCTCTCATAATCAGAGCTGGTTTTGGGAGGTTAAACCCCACAAAACAACAACTATTCACCGCAGGTAATATCTATGCAGCTATTCTGCCATAGGCCCAGCAACTCTAGGCTTGAAAAATTTAGAATAATTAACTTGGAATACACCCACACACAGCACAGCTGAGTGACGCAGCACGAATATTTGGGCATTGCTCCAGCAGCGTCCCCATTCAAACTACTGGCACTTTTAAGTAGCTTGGAGTCACTTTTACTGAAAAATTAACGTGGACTAAACATATATCAGAAATAGGCACGAACGCATTTATGAAGTGGTGCTTCCTCCTTCGAAAGTTGTGTCATGCCCGTGTTCATATGCGCTTGCTCGCTGTGAACACTTACGTACGATCGAAACTGGAATATGCGTCACAAATTTGGGACCCTCATACGTTAAAAGACATTCATCAGCTTTAAATGATTCAGCGCAAGGCCTCTAGATTTATTTTTAATAAATATAAGTGAACGGATGCCCCTAGTACACTCACGGCGCGGAAAAAAATACTTTCCTTATGTTCCAAAAGGAAATCTTATCGCATAAAACTTCTTCATAACATAATGGCTGGTAACATGAATATAAATAATTTACCATTACTTGGTCCTGTTACGATTCGTTAAACAAGACACACTAATGATCGTGACGGTAATATCGCGTCTGCAGGCGGTGTTAGCCTGGCAGAACTGGCCGGAAATTGCTCCCCCCGAGCGTCTCCATGTCGCGTGCGTCACCACGTGTCACTCAGTCCTGTCTCTTGGAGAAATATTATAAGCAGGGCCGACACCATCTTGCGAACCGTTCGTGTACGTTACGGATATATAATTTGTGCTGTGTACGCGTGTAAGAACCCTCTGTTTTTTCCTGTTGTCCATTAGTGCGTTTCTTTCAGGACAAAAGCGCTTGCGGGACCAGATGTGGCGGTCAATGTCTCCCACTTCATTGCACTCCGTGCACAATGGCGAAGCAGCGCCCCTAACTTTGAAAGACCATGTGGGAGTGCATGCTGACCCCGTCGTAACTAGAAGACATACCAAGCCTCATACATTGCTACCTATTTTCGCTAAAACTAATGCATTTAAAAATAGCTCTTTCCCACAACTACAGCGGACTGGAATAGACTTCCAGATTCAATAACAACGTCGCTAAACATCGTTCAGTCACTATATTTGATTTTGATTTGATTTGATTTGATTTATTGATTTCCATTTACGCACACGCGCGCGCTTTCAGAGGAGTGGTAAAAGGACGTGGATGAGGAAAAAAATTCGCACAGACGCGGCTTGAGGTGACCTCACCCCCTAGGTACAATATGGCTACATAGGGTAACACATCGAGTACCATATTAGTTCGTCATTGCACAAATTGCATGTAATTAAGCTATCCTTGTATTATATTTTTAAGCGAAAGTGTTTTATGCCAGGGTCCACCAAGAAATCAGTGACGTACTTCCGCAACGCAAGTGGATCTTGTGGGGACCGGGTACGGCGCGACGCTATGTTTTGAGCGGAATGCCCCCGCATCCCCCTCTCCCAGCTGGACGGAGCGGCGGCCGATCATTGCGAGGGGCCGCCCGCTCCGCCGCATGTGGTTTTAACTAGGCTACCATTGGACAGCAGTAATTTCTAGAATGTTCGCGCGTTCTGGTTTTGGAGATGCTCGGGAGAACTCGCGGGGACCCGGAGCGGTGCGGACGTGCTTTTGCGACCGTCCGGACGACGAGGCCTCGTCGTCCGGACCGCGCGTCGTTTCGGGCCCCAGTGACCACGGCAGCGGCCTGCGACCGTCGTCTATCTCTGTATGTTCTTTTCCTCTACTTTCCTTTTCAGGGGCGAGCGGTCGCGGGTACGCTGGCCGGGGCTTAGGAACTTCTTCCCTGCATGGTTTTGTGTGTTATTGTGTGTTCGAGTGTTGTTCAGTGTTATTGTCCTTCGTTTGCGTTATTGTGTTCGCTTGTTGTTTATCGTTGTTGTCCTTTATATTTAATTCGACTTTAGATTCGGCCTTGTATTGTTTGTTTCATTTAACGTGTTTTATTAAATTACCATGCTGGGAGAGTGACGCCTAATGTTCTCCTCTTTCGCCGTATGCGGCGGTTCGTGCTGTCCCGCTTCGAGACGGGCCACGGGCTGACGCGCGCGGCAACGCGGCGATGCATGGCTGAGATAGCGAGCGCGTGAACGCGACTGCCACATTCTCTGCTCGTCGAGTGCTCGAATCCACGGCACGGGGTTGCTAGCGGCGATGCCGCTGCTACCAGTAGTAGTAGTGGGTAGAAACAACCCCCACAATCTCTAGAAAAAATAGTGGCTGACCCATCTATCAAAGGAATCGGTATAACACGAAAGTGAAATGTCTATTCGCATGGGCAGTTGAATGTTTATTTTTACATCGAGGCGAACTTGCCCATTTCTATCGGTGTTTCGCTGGTAGGGCACCGTTTGACGTGGATGAACCCACGTTCACACGTCGCCTGCATAATATCAAGGACCAACCCTTTGTGGTAAGTGAAGTAGTTTACCTGATCACTGGGCACAGTCTATAGAAAACACCGCGCGACACAGGTATCTATCATATTTACTTGCACCACATTGAGCCACGAACATCGTTACCGTTCTTGGACGCCTAGCGAAGGAGTTTTCTAGTTCCCATCACGTTCTAAAACCGGTCGGCGGGGAAATGCCTCCCACGAAGAAAGGTGGTCGGTGGCCCACCACTGCGCTATCGGCGCTGTACGAACTCGGCCATGCGCGCGGCTCTGCACGCGTTCATCGAGGCGGACTATGGAACGCACCTGGATTGGTGCCGCCATCCGTCGGAAACGAAGTAAAGCTGTAGTAAGTAGCTTTGCCACTCCTGGCTGGCGGTACCGTTCCAGGCAATACGCGCCTGGATGCGCGCGTGCTGAGCCGGACGAGACAAGAATGTGCGTTCTTACCACGACCTCCTCTATTTTTATACAGGAAGTCGTGGTTCTTACGGTACCAAGCCTTTGCGGCGTTAGCTCAGTGGTAGCGCACCGCGCACCTTTCGTCGTGGCGCGGGGCTTTGAGTTCGATTCCCAGCGCAACAACAGCAGCTTTTTCTGAGTGCTTTTCTGTATTGTTTTTACATGTTTCCTTTACTGCATCATATCCGGCATAAAACACTCTTGACAAACCCCGGCATAAAACACTCTCGTGTTAAAAATGAATATATTCACACTGAAAAAGTTTTCCCCGCTGGTACTCCAAAACCCACCTTCACCCGGAATATGAAGAAAGGAGCTGGAAGCTCTAGCGATACACCACGGCATCATTGCTCCTAAATGGAACAGATGGGCATTATGTGTTCGCTACAGCGCTTACAAGTTGTATTTAATTGTCATCCAGTTAAAGGTGTTTGGTATAGTGAACAATAGTGTTTAACAAGCAAAATTACTCTTAAATTAAACATCACCTCCTTTATACTATGCTCTTGGTTCCCTTATCTTCGCTACGGTGGTACCGCCTAGAGCACTGCACGGGCCGGCTTTTTCCGGCCCGGGCCCGGCCCGGCCCGAAAACTCCGAGCTCCGGCCCGCCCGAGCCCGGCCCGGTGTTCTTAAATACGGCCCGTACCCGGCCCGGGCCCGAAAGGTTTAGGCCCGGCCCGACCCGGCCCGGCCCGGCCCAATTCACCAATTATTCTTTGAGCATAAACAAGGCACTGTCCAATCTTCTCCTATAGTGTAGATACCAGCCGCACTCAAGATAGTTTCCGGAGAGTGTTGTGAAAACATATGACAGTGTCACGATTTGCACTGGTACTGTGTTTACCTTCGGTTAATTACACCTGTAACACTTTAGCGAAAGAATTGCAGGGATTTATATGAGGAGGCATAGCTGGCTGTCTCATGCACGCAGTGCTAACGGTGCAATGTTCTTATTTCTTTTCAAAGAACGACTACATCATACAACGCCAACATAAAGTGGAAAAACGGCGGACGTTTATAATTGGCTTTACTATAATTGCTGGGACTATTGAGTAAATAGCGCAGAACTTATCCTGCAAACTTCGTCTATTACGCAATGCAACGAGAGGGAGAAAAAAATGCGCTCTAACTACTCCTGGCAGGATTCGCCAGACTGAGTAGCGCTACTAAACCTGTCGTTTCGACTCCTCGGTAGGCAACTGTCTCCAACGTACGCTACATTTTCATGCTACAAAGAAGGGAGTCGTCTCCCGCACCTTTGTTCGCCGAACCAACGCCACCGCAGTGCCATAGATCTGTCAAAGCAAGCCACACACGTTAGCGAGCGACATACCGTCCTCGCTATTCACTTTAGATGCCTATCTCGTCGCCTTTGTTTGACCGTCCTCGGTCTTTGAAAGTGTTATACTTTAAATCAAGACCGGACTAAGGGCTTCCGAAATAACTGCTTATTAGAGCGCCCAAATGAACTAGCCGCTGGCTTCTTAAGCGCTCCACGTCGAACGCGGCGGGTCTGGTGTCCGGAGCGTGATCCCATGCAATGACTGCAATCGGGAGAGCTCGTTGCCGCCGAGGGCCAGAGACCTCGGTGCGAACAGGGAAGCGAAGTCTGACTGTCTGTGGCTCGCAGTCGTGGTTGTAGTCTTGCAGCTGGCGGCTGTCACGGTGGAGGCGACGTGTGCCAGAAAGGAAAAAGCGGTGACTACGATGGGCAGGAAAAGGCGGAAAGTAGAGGAAAAGCAAACTTCTGAGAGGGGTAGCGCCCACGTGGAAGGACATTTCACGCGGATCTCGCATATTCTATTGCTTCACTATAGGCTTCATTTCACAAGGTGTCAACTGCTCCGTCAATAAAATAAGTTATGTGCTCCATCATGTGAATGAACTTGGGCCCTTCTGCTTTTGTTTCAACATGTAGGGTGCCAAGCATCTCAAGTGCGGCACAGAATACTTAGTCTATGCCTCTGTATATAGCTTCCGCAAAACCTGTATTACCCACTATAATCAACTTATGTTAGCGCACGCACCGAGCTAGCAGCGCCACGATTTTGGATCGCGGTACACTTAACACGCGACGGTGATACCGCAGCCGATAAAAGTAAACGAAAAAGTAGCGCACATGTCGCACACCAACTTAGCGATTCTGGCTAACAAATTCTATACTCGTGCCGGGGAAACCCTACTTGCTTACCACAAGCATTGAGGTCATTGACGCTTTGGTCCACGGAGCAGTGGGAACTCTACGAACGGGAATCGCTGGGTGCCCGTGCTACGCACGTCCTGAGGTTTCACAGCAGCGGAGCTGCCATGTTTTGTTTTTTTTACTAGAGGAGGGGTTCATGTCTCCCGTTTTGATGTGTGTTACTTAGCCGCTAAAATCTAATAGCGGCAGAAGTTCGAAGGCAGATGGAAGCTTGAAGGGATGAAAATTCGTCCACACGGGGTGTCTCTGGAGTCCTTAGATATTTGTGCGGTAAAGGGTGCCAATACACACGCCTGTTACAAAGTGCACTGCAGTAAATCATATTGATTATCACCTTCCTTAGGTGCTTGCTCACTTCTGTCTCGGGAGCGCGTCCACGTTTTTGAGCGCCCGAAAACACTTGTGCTCCGACGAATGACGAAACTTATGAATTACTGACGAAGTGTGACGAAGACAAAGGTGGCCGTGAGAATCAGCAAATACACACTCTATGGGATGAGAATCCGAGTTAAATGCTAGTTCTGACTCTCTAATTGCCAAATCAAAAATATTTGCAACTGCCTTGCTAGCACAAAAATCAGCAACATCTGCGTGGATCGGCGACCCTGTGACAAGAGTCACTTCTCTTCTTGCGTTTAAACTGCAGGAAAAACAGCTCCTCAAGTCTTAATGACTTACGAGTCGCGTTGACCAGTCTACAAAGTCACGAAGGCGGAAGCAGGCGAGGCGGGCATGGGAGCGTAGCTGCATGCTCGAAATGTTTCCCATGATACCCATGAGTGCATCTTATATGCACTAATCTGGGCAGTGTACCGTTGCTTCGCACTTCTCGCAGTGCTGCCTTTCAGTGCACGCTAATGCACTTCAGGTCGTCTAAATTGCCCGGAGACTTCCACTACGGCGTCTCACATAGCCTGACTAGGTTCGGGACGTTAAATCCCAAGAAACAACAAAACCAAAAAGCATACACGCGCCATTACCGACACGTATGAGAACCGGGCCTGATTCGGGCCTGACCCAGGCCCGGGCCCGGCCCGGGCCCGAAGCTCATGGGCCCGAGCCCGGCCCGGGCCCGATTTAACAATTACTTACCCGGCCCGACCCGGCCCGCGGGCCGGGCCGGGCCCGGGCTTTCGGGCCGGCCCGGGCCCGTGCAGTGCTCTACACGACACTACTACCGCCATTTAGGAATAATAGATAGAGAGAAGCAGATTGTCATGGTAATCAGTCAGCGCTTCGGTAGTCCATGCGCCTCGGCCGCCGCGACCGCCGCGGTAGTTAGGGGCATAGCGGCGTCGTTACGGGGCGTTCCTCGGGCGAAGTACGAACGCGGCCGCTGCATACTTTGCGTGGCTAGGTTTGTTGAGTTGCGACGCGCATTTCTCCAGGAATGCAAGGACGGCCGTGGACAAGCAAATGATTGGCCTTTCATTGCAGTGGGCTGTGCTTTCACAAAACGATCCGCTGACAACCCGTTCGATTTCGCTTGCAAGGTGCCGCCATTTGCGGGCGCTCCTTGTTTATGGCAGGTTCGCGCAGGGCTCTGGCCCGTGCATTTCAGTGTTTAAGGAGCAACGTGAGTCGCTCGAGGATTTTCCCTCGAGTACAACTGTCGAGGATCTCTGTGCCGTGTCGAGGTGTCGCTGATGTCTAGACTTAAAGGGACTGTCTACCGCTCAGAAAATTTTTTAAGATTGTGGTAAAATTGGGCAGATCGTGCGTCACATTTACGGGAACGAGCACGCTTTCACCCCACAAAAAAGGAATTATGTTTTTAATTTCGCTCTGAAGTGGTGCAAAAAACGCCGCTAGCGACACCCAACAGCGTGTTCGTCATTTTCCAAGTGTACGAGAACCAGCCCACGCAGGTACGTATACTCTGCTTAAAAACTATTATGTATGTCTTACATGCGTACTTCACCCTGTGAGACACCTTGTTATAGCGTGCAAGAGCAATTTGTTCTTTTTTTCGCTGCTTTCGGGGTGGCGCATGTGGCGCTGCCTTCGAATTCGTCTGCCTGCGGAGGCGCGTAGTACTGCGCTTGTCATGCATGCGGCGCTGCATGTCCGAGACGCACCCCCGCGCGCCGACTTTCCCTCGCCTCTCCTCCTCGTCGTCGCCTCTGGAATGCCGACCTTGAAGCCGGTTCGCGTTGAGATGCCTCCCGCGCCCGAGAGGGTTTCCAGGGAGACGACGACGCATCATGCGCGGTACCCAGTGTTGCTGGCATGCCTACACTAGGAAGGGAGCGACTTCGTGGATGAAAAAAATTGTGTTTTAATAATTTCTATTGAGATTCTGGAGAAACCACTGCACGCTGGGACACTTCGAAAGGTACGCTTTCTGTTGAGCCAAAAAACGGGAGAGCGATGAAGGACGGTAGACAGTCCCTTTAACGTGTTCACATGTTCACAGTGCGCAAGCCATCTTCCGCCCATCGATCCGCCAGATTGCCGCTTATGCATTCCGCGAAGACAGGTTTCAGTTTCGTGTCATTCTTATTCCTATAACATAGGGATCAACCACATTTCTTTATGTGTAGTGCCTCTCCTGCTTGGGCCAAGTCGGCCTGCAGTATTTTCAAATAAATAAATAAAATAACGAAATCAATGAACGTTATTTCTAAGACGGGACCATCTGAACCAAACTGAAGCATTGCTTTGCTCATTCTTCGACCTTCCTACTGGAGCTGCAACTCTCATGCTGGATAGCTTAGTTGTCCACCACTGTGGAATGGTGACTATGGTGCCAGGCTTCTGAGCGGAAGGGTGCGTGTTCGATCCCGGCCGCTGTGGCCACATTCTCGATTGAAACACGAACGATAAACGGAAATGAAACGGAAATGGAGTCAGTGCGCATTAGAGCCTGAGGTCTTCAACACTTCTGGAACTCTTCCCTACGCCATGCTTCCTAATCGTATCGTGGTTCTGCCATGTAAAACCTGAACAGGCCTTGACAAAGCTTGACCGATGGAAGAGACTTTAGCGGTATCCTGCACATCGCGGTTCATCATGAAGCGGGCTGCTTCCACGTATGCACAGACAGGCCATACTTGGAAGCAGCATACGTGGAAGCACCTCTAGGGTCGCGTCGCGGTGCTGCTTGACACCTCAGAGTCTCACAGCAAGACATCGGCTGCCGAGGGATGCCTCCCGCTTGACTGGATAATTCCTGCTGACAGAGTGAAATCGGACGTAGAGCCACGTTACAACACAGCTAACGGAACTCGCGCCGTCATCCGAAGCAGCAGCCGCCGCGGCCTCTGTCCATGTCCACTGCACGGTGAACTAACTCCTCTGCCAATTAAATTTACCCCATCCTGCGCTATCTTTAGGTTCCGTTTTGTGCATACAGTTTCTTTTTAACGACAGAGCAGTGTAAAGGGGCTCTAAAACGCAAATTATTCACGTTGCTTTTATTGTATGCTTGATGTGACATTGCTCCGCCACGGTCGTCGAGTAGCTGCGGCAATAGGCTCCAGATCCGAGGGTCGCGGGATCGAATGCAGGTCGCGGCGACTGCATTTTCATAGAGGCGAAGTTCTGAGGCCCGTGTACTGTGCATTGTCAGTGCACGTTAAAGAACTCCAGGAGGTCGAAATTTCCGGAGTCCTCCACTACAGCGTCTCTCATAGTCATATCTGATTGTGGGACGTAAAACCCCAGAAATCAATCAATTGATGCGGCACTCAACGATCGCACCAATGACCGTAGCGAAATCACAATGTATTATATTTTAATTGCCCCTCTTTAATCTCGTGTTCAGGCATCGGCCTGTTTGGCCGATGTAAGATGCACCACAGAACAACGGAATATTATAAACTACATCAGTGGCACAAGGAACGGCACACTTATCTTCATCATGCTTAATCCCACACCCTCCTTCTTTTTTGTTATTTATGCTCTCAAACTTCTCTTGCACAGCTGCACATATGGTACCAGTCTTGACGGGCGCAGAAAATGCCACCTTAACCTCAAAACGCCTTGCCATCTTCTTAAGACCATGAGACATCTTATGAACGTAAGGAATCACGCAACTTTCTCTCGGGGACTTCTGTCTCCATTGTCTACATCTTTCCCTTTCTCTTGAGACTTCACCCATTTAATGAATTGTTTGGCGGTAATCATGAGCACGGAATCCGGATACCTTGCCTCCCGTAATCTGTGAACCTGATTTAAAAAACTATCTAAGATTGTTTCGCGGCACGAGCGTGTCAAAGCAGCGCGCAAGCAAGCGAAGTCCACACCATTTTTTATTAACTTCGAGTGGCCATACCCGTAATCAAGGAGAGGCTTCCCTGTCCTAGGGTTATACCGCCAACACACATGATTACCTCCAAACTTTAATTGCAGATCAAGAAATTGTAGTTTATTCTCACAAGGCAACTCCATAGTGAATCTTAACCCATAACCACATTCTTCGAAAACCTGCAGAACCGATCCGGCGAACTGTGCAAAGTTATCACTTCTTACTACCGCTATGGAGTCATCTACATACCTGCAAATTAAACTGACCACATTCTGTAACCTTTCATTCACAGCCCTATCTACAAAACTAAGA
Source organism: Hyalomma asiaticum (assembly GCA_013339685.2). Classification (NCBI taxonomy): domain Eukaryota; kingdom Metazoa; phylum Arthropoda; class Arachnida; order Ixodida; family Ixodidae; genus Hyalomma; species Hyalomma asiaticum. The sequence continues at coordinate 90,144,964 of CM023484.1, forward strand.
AAAATGTTGCTAAGAACAGGAGCAACTTTGGAACCTATACATACCCCTCTGCGTTGCAAAAACAACATGTTATCCCACCCTACGATAGTGGACTTGCAATACATCGATAACACTTCCAAAAAAGATTCAATAGAAATACCGCACTCGTTCCTGAACAAAAGACTGATTGATTGATTTGTGGGGTTTAACGTCCCAAAACCAGCTCTGATTATGAGAGACGCCGTAGTGGAGGGTTCCGGAAATTTCGACCACCTGGGGTTCTTTAACGTGCGCTGACATCGCACAGCACACGGGCCTCAACATTTCGCCTCCATCGAAATGCCGCCGCCGCAGCCGGGATTCGATCCCGCGACCCTCGGATCTGCAGCCGAGTACCATAGCCACTAGACCACCGTGGCGGGGCCTGAACAAAAGAAGTTTGAGAGCATAAATAACAAAAAACAAGGAGGGTGTAGGATTAAGCATGATGAAGATAAGTGTGCCGTTCCTTATGCCACTGATGTACTTTATAATATTCCGTTGTCCTGTGGTGCATCTTACATCGGCCAAACAGGCCGATGCCTGAACACGAGATTAAAGAGTGAAGAAAAAAGAGCACGCTCATTTGGCCACCCATTGCAAGAAATGTGAATGTAATCCCATCCTTACTAACACAAGTGTTGTTTTCCGACATAAAAATCGCACCATAAGGGAGATTGTGGAAGCCTTTCTTATAATAAAAGGGGGAGAGAATTGTGTTAGTCAAGCGTCGCTTAATCTCTTGGATAAAGAGATCAGGTTTTTCGAAGACACATAGGGTACAATCTGTAGCATATTCGCGGCCCGCGAGCCGGAGCAGTTACGAGGCCCAGACTGCTCGAACACAAAAAGCCTTTATTTGGGGGCGTGTGTTTGCTTTTATCCCCGAGGTAGAAAGAAGGGGGAAGGGGAGAGGAGGACAGAAGAACCATACTGCGCATGCACAGTACTCAGGTGTGACGCAGCCACAACACAATCAGTAGAAGCCTTGCTGCGCTTATCCGCTTTTTATGATATGACACACCCATTATGGTTCACGTGCTGCTTCCTCCTTTATACATGTGCTATCATTTCAATAAAATTTCAGTTGTTAGTCAGCGCTCGTGTCGTCTTTCCTTTGTCTTAGGTCCTTGTGTGTGTGCGCTGATAAACCATGATAACTTCAGGGTTGGCTCTGGGTTAAGGCGCGAATGATTATGCCGTCAAAGACCTGTGCACAGCCCGTCGTGTGGGTCTTGCGGCTCCAGTGAGACACTCTGACAAATAATCTTGCAGTGCCCTGCATTTGCCGTGCAGCGTGCATTGTTAGTCTAGGCATACGGACCGATTGGACTGCGGTGTGCCTCAACTACCGTTTGCCTTTTTCGCAGTGGAAGTGTTGATGGCCGCGATCAGGCCCATGGAGCCCTGTAACCTTTCTTGAACGCTACTGGTTTGGCCTCCCGCTATAGTCATGTTGCTATGTTTACTTCATTTTGTCTGTGTTTATTCGTATTCTCTTCTTCTTTCCTTTCTTTTTCTACTTTATATCCTCTCTATTCTCATGTTTCACTTTTATCTACTCCCTCCTCCTGAAATAGTAAGCAGGTGTTGTGCCCTCTCAGTGGCAATTGCCAGATTGCTCTTTCCTTCCTTCCTTCGTTCTCTTTGTGTCCTTGTGTGGTTCATGTTATCATACCTAATAATAATAATAATAATAAATTTCAGGACAAAAACATGTTTCATGTTTGCCATGGCAACTGAAGGACATAACTTTGCGCATTAAAATTTAATTTTGCCTGCGAATGACACAAGGAGATATGTGCGCCAGCGTGGTTGCTGCAGCCCAAGGCAACAATCGACGAAAGTGTCCGACCTTCAGCGCCATCCTTGGCGGCACCCACGTACTAGGACGAGCCTCCCAGCACTTTTCCAGAGTCCATAGTAAGGTCTTTTCTCTTTGTCGCTCTCTTACGCAACATAAAGCGCTGTAACCACTGTGGCAGCAACGAAGGCCAACATGGTTCTTGTAGTGCAACATATAATCTTCAAATGGACGCGCCCGTGCCGAAACATTAGGAAGAGGAAAGTCGAAGCTCCTACAGTACGAAGGTTTTTCAGTTCGAGTAGTGAAAGGGTGTTCAGCGCGACAGCTACTGCTGGAACAGTAAGGCGCGGAGTGAAGCGCGGTTTTGATGGCCGTCGTGCTCTGCATCATCCAAGAGGACTAACCAAGTGGCCGAAGCAACCACTTTAATAATAACTGACGAGGTTCTACACAGCAAACCCATTATATTATTATAATGCACATCTTGATGGAGGAGCGCTTCCCAGAATTTTGAACACTGCACTAATAGGGAAGTTTAGTGCATCCGGTAAACTGCTATACGCAAAGCACTTCGCATAGAACGGTATACCGGGTGTAAACAGCGCATGCGCAAACATGGCCCACCACAGAAAGCATATGCCATACGCTTAGAATCTTTCAAGTGGTCGTCGCGCGCTCTGCCACCCCCAAGTTACTAATGAACGGTTGTATTTGGGTTAGCTTTGCATCATGAAGCTTTGACATTAAAGTATCTGGCGATTCGACACCGTTTCTGAGAAGTACACTCAAATCATCGAGGATGCAGGCTTAGCGAGTTGCTGCCAGAATATCGGAGGACATAGACTACACGGCTCTGCTTGCTTTGTTTATCACCCATAGCTGACGCCAGTTGACTGCGACAAGCAATGCTATCCGGTATTAGAGAGTTTTAGCAGTGCTGGTTACCGTATACGGTAATGCCGTACCGTCGTGGTCCGCACGCAGAAAATTGAACTTGTGAGAACTTTACCAGCAAGTTTTATCATCCGATGACGTTACGGTACTCCCCTAGCAACTAGTGCAGGTGTTCCCAACTAAAATAGCGACGCGCCGACCACGACCGTACGGCATTACCGTACTTACCGTACGGCATTACCGTACGGTAACCAGCACTGCTAAAACTCTCTATTGACACGTTTGCGTATAGCGGATTACTGGACACGCTAAAACTCCCTAATTCACAATGTACGGGTCCCTACCTTCACCGTCTCCACCCAAATGCGACATCCGCGGCCACGATGACACCCGCGTCCTTCGGGCAAGCGGTCAATCACCGTAGCCACTCTACCTTCGCGGCGGACCCCAAGCAACTAGTTTTGCATCTTGGTGTCGTCCTGCGATCTTTGCAACAACAACGAAAGTCTTCTTACCATGAGGTAGCAGTTCGCCCGAGCCCACACTCGGCGGCCACCTATTCGCCGTGACACGAGCGCTTCATCGTTGCCTGATCATTTCGACAAGCAGAGCGGACGTTTCCTGTGGACGCAGAGGGAAACCTTTGCTTTCGAACTGCAAGGTTTTGGCCCCTCTTACCGCCGCCATCATTGCAGCTTCCAGATCGATTTTTCACGGCACGCTTGCGACGGTTAGCACCTGTTTGACTGGCGGGATGAGACATCGAAGGCAGGGTTTACTTACGCAGAAAAACCAGCGTTGTCAAAGCGTGAGAAATCTTCACTTTTCTGGCACGTCGAAGCAACACTCGGCACCAAGTCACTACCAGGTGCCGCAGGTTCTTGCGCTGTGAAGGTCCGAGTCTGTTCAGCACTGAGGACACGTGCGCGGCTCCGCTTTTCATGGCTGTCGCACTCAGAACAGTCATATGATTTTGAGAACTCTTTCTCTAGTTCGACCATCGCAAGGCCCTCGTCCTCAAAGAGCGCCAGCATTCCAGCGATGAGCTGCGCATCCTCTGTTCCATGTCAGTTGACGTTGTCAAAGCGCCAGGTTCCACTTCGGCGGCCGCAGCGCCTACTGGAAGTGCCTGCTGCCTCGTCTGCTTGAATGTCGATGCCTTGGTCTTCAGCTAAAGCCGGAACGGCGGCATTGGCTTTTGCAAGCCCCGAGCCGTCTTTGAGCCTGTCATGGCCACCGAGTACAAAAGCTGGGTCAGTGTTCCCAGGACGTCATGGGCACTAGAGGCGTTTTCATCGATATCCATATTTCCACAAATGCCTCATTCTTTTGTGCTTTCGACATTCAACGCTCGTGATTGTTCCGTCCCTCCCACTCGCTCATCCGTGTGAGCAATAGCATCGGAGTTAGCGGAACACAGTCGCTGTAGTTGGTCGCGATTAGCCAGATGATACACAAGCTGCAACTCATGCGCAACGGGAGCGCAAATTTCCGGAGCTCCCGCCTCTGTCTGTGTCTTGTGTATCGTTACGTCGATAAGAACACACCGGTACAAATTCACCTATTGCCCTTGCCTCGTCACGGCCTCCGACCTCGCGAATGAATCCAACGGCACTTTTTCGACGTCGACGCTACTACCACAAACCATCGCACCACTGCACACCAAAAAAAGGAGAAATGAAGACAGGGGTAGAAACAGGAAGTGAGCGGGTACAGAACGGAAGTTGCTAACGCATCCTGGTTGTTGCTAACTTCCTCTTAAAATAATGCTAATAATAGCCGTACTATCTTGTACAGTAGCACTATTATAGCTACAGCAATGTCATTTCTATGCAAATATACATTACAAAGAAACTGTCCTCCCGAAAATAAATTTTGCGTGACTCCGCGGGCGCGTTTTCCCATTCCTGTAGGTCGCAAGCGTGACAGCCAGCATGACCTACCAGCCTGGTTTCATAGCGTAAATACTAGTACAGCGTTTTGTCATCATCTGCCATTGCGACTTGTTCAGTCAGTCAAGGTAATGGTTCCTTCTTTATTGTAGTTGTTTAACGCGAGAACCTTTAGGAGCTAATGTCGAAAGAAATTCGGGGTCGATACCGGCGTCCTTGGTAAATACAAAGCGGTGGGATAGATGTGGTGAGCGTCCCCTTTATAACGGGCCGGTCGCCAGCGTTCCACCAAGCTCTACCTTTATTTTATCGTCTACAAGCATTAGTTTTCCCGAATCACATATATTTTCCCAACAAATTTTTCTCTTCGTTTGTCTGTTTTATCTATTGTCGCTCCGCTGTGAAGTAACCATCTTGTCGAACTACCTTACGTTTCTGCTTGCTCCATACCTTTCCGCCAGCAATGCCTTAAGCGCCTTTTACTTATCTCTATCGCCGACATGTTCAGTTTTGCCGCACAATCCCTGAAACCCATGGCCTCCACACCTACACCTGGGTGGACATCTGTATATTCCATCAAAATATGATCTGTCGTTTCCCTAGCTTTTCCAAAGCGCGTACATCTATCCCCTTCTTTAATGAATTTCGCTCTGTAACTTCGTCTTCGCAGGCAACGCGACCTTGCGTCATTCAGTAAAGCAACTTCTCTGCCGCTTTGACCATGCTCTTAACGTTGTTTATGAATGCGAATCATTTCTTAGCGAACTTCGGCGAGTTTAAGCGTATCTATCTATCTATCTATCTATCTATCTATCTATCTATCTATCTATCTATCTATCTATCTATCCGCCTACGATTTTTTGCCCTCGTGGCCGTTTCGCTAATGGGATGTTTACGAAAATTGGTATGTCACATCATGACTACATGAAGAACATAAATGACAGGTCATAACATGAAAATCATGACATGCATGTCATGAGCGGCATGATTTACATGCCACGGTCTTGGTGCTCTCCTCGCCGTTTCGCTAATTGGATGTTTACGAAAATTGGTATGGCACAACATGACTGCATGAAGAACATAAATAGGAGGTCATAAAATGAAAATCATGATATGCATGTCATGAGCGGCATGATTTAGATGCCACAGTCTTGGTGCTCTCCGGGCCGTTTCGTTAATGGGATGTATGCGAAAATTGGTACGGCACAACATGACTCCCTGACGAACGTAAATGGGAGGTCATAATATGAAAAGCATGACATGCGTGTCATGAGCGGCATGATTTACATGTCACGGTCTTGGTGCTCTCCTGGTCGTCTCGTTAATGGGATGTATAGAAAAATTGGTATGCCACAATATGACTGCATTGCGAACATAAATGACAGGTCATAACATGAATATCGTGACATGCATGTCATGAACGACATGATTTACATGCCACGCGTTTCGTTAACGGGATGTATACGAAAATTGGCATGCCACAAGATGACTGCATCACGAACGTTAATGACAGGTCACAACATGAAAATCATGACATGCATGTCATGAGCGACATGATTTACATGCCACGGTCTTGGTGCTCTCTTGGCCGTTTCGTTAAAGGGATGTATAAGAAAATTGGTATGCAACAACATGGCTGCATGACGAACATAAATGACAGGTCGTAACATGAAAAGCATAACATGCATGTCATGGGCGGCATTGATTACATGCTAGGTGTTTCGTTAACGGGATGTATACCAAAATTGCTATGGCACAACACGACAGCATGACGAACGTAAATGACAGGTCATAACATCAGAATCATGACACACGTGTCATGACCGGCATGATTTACGTGCCACAGTCATGATGCTCTTGCGGCCGTTCCGTTAACTTCATATGTACTAAACTCGGTATAGCGAGACAATGCAAATCCATTTTACGTTCCTTATGCGTGCTTCGCGTTTCCTTGATTCCCACTGCACGTGGGATCTGCCATTTTTTTTTTTTGCCTCATCCGTTTCATTACTGGCTGTAATGCTACTAGGAGGCTTACTTTCTGGTAAGTTTCCTAGTTCTCTTCCTCCAATGTGAGTCAATGTTCTTCCTACAAAAATATCTGAATTCTTTCGTTGCCTATCCACTTCCTTTCATATGCCTTAATCTCTGTTTGTACATAATTTACTCTAAGCTTCCGTTCCCTCAAAGTTAGACCACTCATACATATCTCACTCAACAGCCTCATTTATGGTCTTCCCATGGCCGCCTAACGCAAGACGTCCGACCGTCCTCTGATTCACGTCCAGTCTTGATTGTACTTCTGACCTCATGCACACCACTGAGTTTCCGTATGTTAGTCCTGGCAATATCACATATTTCCACAAACCGTAAATAACTTCGTACCTGTTGTAACACCCCTGCGCTCTATGCTTCATTTTTGCATAATTCCTCGTTCCTTTAGCTGTCATAGCTTTTTCCTGTACTTCTATGTATGGGGCACTGATTACTGCACAAAAAAAAAAAGCAGTAAGCAGCGCCCCCCACAGAGCGGAGATGTTGGCGCGGATAGGTTGATTGCACAGGTGTCGTCCAGATAGGACCCGCCTCTTCGGCAGGGCCACCGGTAGAGATGCTGACATTATTAAAAATCCTGCAGATTCCATGCACTATGGAAGTAGGTTTCATGCGGATCAATCAGCAAAGAAATTGCGTATGACGAATGGCGTGGAAATCAAGTCAAGTGAAGTTTATTCAGCGAAGTGTTGTAATAGGATTACGGTCGTTGTGCAAAGTGCATGAGTAGGTGCATGGTAGCATAGGGTACACAGGAAACGTGACAGCGCCGTGGCGACTGAATGTCAGCTCATGGTGCGACGTAAGGCACCCGTGTTAGCGCACAGCAGTATACACGTGTTTTGTTCAAGTGAAATGCAGGCTTCGATGCGCTGACGTACGTGCTACGAGCGTCGTTCGTTGAAGTGTCCCTACGGGATCGAGCGAAGCTTGACAAAAGCAGGCCGATATCAGCACATATGACAGTGGAACATATGCATCGTCCATTACGTTGCTGAAGTAGCGCTTAACAAGCATTAAATGTGCAGTTGGCGTTACGCAAGCACCATCATCACAACTGTATTTGAGCGTATGGGCGGTGTCGCGCTCTTGACAGGCACCTCAGGGGCCGGGTTCGATACCCGCCTACCCCTCAGTATATAGGTTGCCTTCCGAGATTGCATGCAGGGTGTTCGTGTGTGCCTATGTGTTTGTCATGTCTACATTTAAATCCCATGCTACGACAAAAGATATGCCTGTGTTCCTTTTAAGTGTGTTCTAATGATATTGTCACACTGCGCGGGGGAACCAAGAAGAGGAGGAGGAAGAAGGAAGCGCGCCAAGAGCGAGCCGGCGCTAGCTGACCGTTCAGTCCCCCTGCTGCACCTTGTAAATAAATCCATACCATTGTCACAGTTTTGGTGGAAGGTGCGAGGTACGTCACGCTGCATAACCGATCCCTACAGCACCCTCGACGTAGCAAACGGTTGGCCGGGCTAACCCCTGGAGACGCGGACATGGTTGACTCGGACGGAGGCAGCGACTGTCAGCACGGTGAAACCGCGCAAGTGGGAGTTCACCCAAGGCAAGTTGCTGGCTGGACACATTATCGGAAGCCGCGCACATTCTCGCGAAAAGGCGACGAGGACGTCGACGACTGTTTCAGACACTACCAGAAGGTGAGCCGTCACAATCAATGGAGCGCTTCTGCGCAGCTCGCGAACGTCGTCTATTTCTTGCTGGAACTGTACTTCTGGGGTTCGTCAATAAGGAAGATTATTTAACAACTTGGGATAACTTCGTCGAAGAAATAAAAAAAGTGCTTCGGTGACTCGCTTTCCAAAGGGAAAAAAGCCGAGCAGGCGCTTTCACGGCAAGCACAATTACCGGAAGAGACATGTACCCCCTACATAGAAGAGATCCTGAAGCTTTGCGGGATAGAAAATCCAAACATGTCAGACGAGGACAAGGTTGCTTAAAGGGATTGCCGAAGACGTTCATAAATTTGATCTCTGAGGAGGACGTTGCGACAAAATTCGATTTGAGGCGTCACTGTCGGACGTTCGAGGCCCTCAATACGCGGCGAATAAGCCCGAAGTTTGACCGGGTCGACAACGTGACCACTGTAGCAACAGTAGCGAGTGTAGATGTAGCTGCCTCTGACGACCTTGCCGCTATGGTACGTCGAGTCGTCAGAGATGAACTGGCTCGCTTTCAAAACGTAGAAACGAACCGCGAGTGCCACCAATGCGCATTCGATGAGCGCTACTGTGAGGAACCGGTGGCTTGGTCAAGACCTGAATGCCGACAGCACCAGTCCTACGATGACGACTATCGGCAAAACAGCATGACACAGCCCGGACTCACGAGCTTCACACGACGACAGGACGTAGCGACTATGCGTGGGTTTCCCGGTTATAATGCGCCGAGAAAAGCAATGACCAACGCTAACGAAAACCGCCTCATCCTACTAGTGTGTTTTGCTGGCGGCGGTTTTGCTGGCGGCGCTCACAACGTAGCCCAAGAGGTCGTGCGTACTCCCCTCGCATGCTGCAACAACCATCCCCATCTTTTAGTCCGCTATATCGGGACTAAACGGCCAGGAATGCCTCTCCGGTGTCGGACCGCAGCCTAACTCCACCTCCAACTAGGACGCGCCGATCTCCTTAACAACGTCGCCGCCCACCTACGCCGCCCCGGCTGGGAAACTAGCTGGTGCGACCGATGGACGTGAGCTCGCAGGACGGTCATCTTCGCAAATTCCTCCGCCTGTCGTCATGTCAAAGAACCAAGTGTGTGTTTCTATAGAGGGTGTTAATACTGTTGCCTTGGTATAGGTACTGTGTTTCCGCGCCTGTGATGTCCCTTTATTTCAAGAATCGTCTAGGACAGGAAGTGATGTTTGCTTGGTGACAGAACTTTCGCATTTCGCGGAGTTGGTGACGAAATGCTACGCCCTGTTGGAGTGTGTTCAGTTTTGTTGACAGTGGGTGAGCAGGCGTTTCAAACTGAATTTACCGTACTAGCACTACCTACGCATGTCGTAATTCTCGGCATTTACTTTTTACGGGAATGTGGTGCGACATTGGATTGCAGAGTTGGTCAAATATCCCTGAGAAGCGATGCGCTATCGCATGTTTTTGAAGACGTTCATTACGATCGAGGTGAAGTATTTTCCATGTTTGGCGATGTGCTTTTGCGAGCTGAGACGGCAGTATTTGTTCCAGTAACATCATCTCACCTTCGTGAAGGCTCATATTGTGGCATAATTACCTCGTTGTCCCTTGTTCACTAATCAAAGTCGTAGATGGTACCACACGTGTGGACTATGAACGTGTCGTCGGACTCAGTTATTTTACCTGTAGGGTCGAAACTAGCGTTCTTTGAAGATGATACTACTGTAAGCATCCATGCTGTTGCTGTCTCAACGGACCAAAGCCCGCCAACATCTGCCCACTCTTCAATCTTCAAGAGCATGATCAACAAATCGCTCCCATACTCCGACCAGCGCACTCTGCAGTATAGCTTCTAGCGCGCTATGCTCCGGTCTTCGACTATGCACAACTGCAACCTCGGCCTTCACCATCGCAGTTCCGCGTACACCATTGCATCGCCATTGAAACAGCACCCCCTATTCGGCAAAAACCATATCGTGTCTCGCCCGCTGAGAGAAAAGTTATCAACGATCAAGTGAAAGATATGCTACAAAATGCGTAATAAAGGAGTCCTGCAGCCCTTGGGCAGCTCCAGTTATATTGGTAAAGAAAAAAAGATAATTCGTGGCGATTCTGCGTGGACTATACACTCCTCCTTTCTGGTGGTTATTCGAGAGCCTCGTCCTTGGAACGTAATTGGTCTTTTTTTTTTTGCGTTATCACAGCCATATTTACATAGATGATAGCGTCACCAATATCGCTCTTCTCTTATGCTTGAATAACTGATCCGATGCATTCGTTTGTGCGTAAGGATTTCGCGTTGGAATTAAAGGCCTTAGATCGGAAGAGTGCTTTTAGCTAAGGCATGTGCAACTCGTGTTTAAACACGTCTCGCTGTTCCAGGCCCCCGGTTCACCTTCGCACTAGTAACCAAATTAAAACATACGCATGAAGCGACGCGCGATCATTCACACACGTAGTGGCAAGATGCTTGTCGTTTAATTGAGTCACCTTCTCACATCTTGTCAGAGCTAGGCGTCGATGTATTATTTTCTACATTCACTGAATACTTCCTACAGAGCTAGTGAAACTTCAGTTCACGTCGCTGCCCCTTTAAAACCGTTGTAAACACGTTGTCGGCGCTCCGACACCCGGTGCTCGGAGGCAGCTTTCGCACAAGCCGTACCGGCGGCGTGTGCGCGACCATGCAGGGCCGCGGCTAGCTGTGGGAGGGGCGTCCGCGCTGCGTCGTCTCTACAAGCCCTGGTAATATCGCAGGTGCCTACCAATTTCTTTCCAATGTGGGATAGGTATATCCAACAATATCTGCTGGCATGTCGACATCACAAATTAATAAGAAAAAGGCTACTATAAATGCCGATTGCTAAAATGCATATATTTTCATAGTCAGAAACTCTATGTTAAAAATGGGATTGAACCTGTGTTGGAAAAAATACTAAAATTCCGGGAACTTGCAATCACAGGATGGCTTGGTTGAGTAACGTTGGTTTTAATGTGTAGAAAAGAAAAAGAAGAATCATCACACGAAAGATTAAGGACACGCACTTCAGTTCTTGAACGCACGGGGGACGCACACAGCGTCCGTCGAGCCTTCGCACTATCGCACACACTACCGCACCGTTCCACAAACGCGCACACACTCTCTCCAGACACCCCGCCACCACCAGGCTAGTCTCAAGCCACTGTCCGCTAGTCGTGGCACACAGGAAGGGTGGCGCTAGCTATGTGCTAACAAATTAGCTAACACCTGGCATCAGCACTTCTGCTAAGCTTTGGTGCTTCAGTGCTGGGGCACAGCCACTAGGACATCTTCGATGCTAGTTGTTACTTTATGCAGGCGACTAAGCTTGTACGATTCTGATTACACTTATATTTGCAGTAACTCCACATTCATCCTGCAGTGCTCAGAAATTATTATTCGGTTTAGTCTATTTTAACAATTCTAAAGTGCTAGCGTCATGTAGTCAAATCTCCTGCCTGTTCTGACTGCGCACATGCGCCAAACTCCAGTTCATCCTTTCTGTGTTCCCCTTTTCATTCATTTTTTATATAAATTCACACTTGCCCGTTTATTTATTTTATTTTAATGCATTGTAGTGAAAAATAGTACTAGGTAGTACCTAATAAGCTCCTGAGAAAGATTAGTGGCCAATTCCCCAGAGTGGATACCACCGATCAACGTGCAGGATATCATCATCATCATCATCATGATAATCATCACCATCGTGTGCTTCGATTTGTCCGGTGCACAGTGTCCCGCAAAGCTATGCGTTTGTGCATAGCGTCGCACCACGAGAGCATGCGCGCTGTCATGGCGCGAAGCTATGCACAAACGCACAGCGCAATTTAGCAAAAGGCTGGGACGGGGTTAAGCCGTGGCCTCGCGTGCCGCGTCTGCCACCGTCTCTGGTTCGACACGAACGTCCTTACGGTGAGCTCGGTGTGAAACTTCGCGAAGCGTTCACTGGGCCTCGCGGTGCTTTGCGAGGCGTTTCCCGAGGCATCGGACCACGAAGAAGTGCGTGTGTGCCGGAGACAAAGCTGAACGAGCCAAGTGCTCGTCAGCTGCGTTGTTTTGCTAGCCTCGCGCCAGTAGTGCAAGCTTTACCGATTTTTTTCACACCTCGCTAATGGTTTAAAATAACGATTTGGGAAGGGCCTTTCGCGGCGATTACAGCGTCTTCGCACATTCCTTAAGGGAAACTGCTGCAGTTTTTTCGTCATATTTTGATATCATGGATTTCGATGGCGCTAAAAGCCCTGTAGTGGTTCAATTTGCTCAGAAACTCACCAATAATGTTAAACAGTCTGTATTAACGATGTGTTAAAACCGAAACCAAAAGAAGTGCACCCGTGAGACGACAGGCACAGATCCTCCCCTCCATGAGAAATATGGATCTGGAAAAGTGAATGTGGCGATGTCCTCCGACGATATACCGAATTAAATCAGGTTTTGTTTATTTTAACACGACCCCACACGTCACCTCCGTAACGGATGCGACGCAGTAAAACATCAATGCGGGAACAACAAAGGAAACAACGCTGGAAAAATTCCGCTGATCCGCTGGGAATCGAACTCACAGCCACCCGCTCTACGACGAAAGGTGGCCGGTGCAATACCGCTGGCCTATCGGAGCTTCTTTCTTTTGTAGCGAAGAAGTGTGGCGCACCTTGCGGAGGCACTATCGTCACCGTCTCATCGACGAAGAGGGCCTCGCGCTCTCTTTGACTCTCGCCAGAGGCGGTCGCTTGCCAGAATCGGCAATAGAGTGACATATAATTGGTGGAGGTGCTGGGTCTTTCCCCAAACCGGGAACTACGTACTCGGACGCTGCCGGCCCTCATGCCTGACGACGCCAGCCAGACACCACCTTCAACATCGCCAACATTGATTTGCCGTGGCTCCATGCGTCAGCGAGATCCTCCCATCTTTACTCACTCCGACCGATACGACGTCGAAGATTGGCTGTCGTTGTACGAGTGGGTGAGTGTCCCACAATAAATGGGACGACGCTCAGAAGCTCAGCTACGTGAACTTCTACCTCACGGGTGTCGCTAGCGTGTGGTATCGCAACCTCTAATCAGCTTGGCAACTGGTCAGGTTTCAAGGCGCGCATTACGCAAGTCTTCAGTCGCACCGCGGTGCGGAAGCTCCGTGCCGAAGAGCGCTTACGCGGCTGTTCGCAACAACCAGGCGAAAGTTTCACGAATTACACTGAATACATCGTGGACCTTTGAAAGCGCGTTCATCCATCTATGACAGAGTCTGAGAACATCCGCCACGTCATGAAGGGTGTTGAGGACGACGCCTTTCAAGTGCTCCTTTCCAAAACACCGCGGACCGTCGTCGAAGTCGCTGAGTTTTGCCAGAGCTATGACGAACTCAGGAGACAACAACTCCTTACTCGACGTCCTTCTACGCATGAGGCCTCCGTCTGAATTATAGCCGCTGCAACCAGTAACGAACGTCTTCTCAGCGAACTCAAAGAATTCATACGCGCTGAAGTCGCCCGCCAGCTATCTCTGCTGACCGCCGTCCCAGGGCCCACACCGTCGTTGGCTCCTAGTTTCCGCCACTTCAAGAGTCGCCTCCTGCAGCGCCACCAGCACCGGCGCCGCTGAGCCACGCCGAGGCTGCAACACGGCCACCCCCACCGACCTTTTCACGTCCGCCATTTCTTGTACTACCACGTCCTATACATCCTGTGTACGCCGCCACATCAGTACCTAACACGAGATCCTGGCGTACACCCGACAATCGCCAGCTGTGCTACTTCTGTGGTATCCCTGGTCACGTGGCGCGGCTTTGCCACCGTCGCTCAGGGCTTCACGGTAATCACCAGCCTGTCCGACCCTACAGTGCTCCATCTTCGCCCTTCTGGCCGACGAATTACTCGCCTTTGTTGTGTACACACAACGTTACTCCTGCTGCCCGTGATCGTCACTCGCCATCTCAACGATGTCGTTCGCTGTCCCCCATGCGTCGTCGTCCTGCCTATGCGGAGCAGGAAAACTAGCGACCGCAGTTCAGGAGTCGAGAACCGCGTTTCAGTCGAACAGCACAAGGTCTCAATCATCATCCCCGACGAACGTAATCGATGTATCTGTGGAAGGACTCGCTGCACTTGCATTAGTTGACACAGGTGCCACCGTTTCAATGATTGCAGGATGTCTTTGCCGCAGGATTCGAAAAGTAACGACGCTTACCTGAATTGTCACTACGGACACCACGTTCACAGTGCATTACCCCTGTTGCTGCATGTACTTCCCGCATCGTGATTCAAGGATATCCCTACACAGTAGAGTTCGTCGTCCTCTCATCTTGCTCATACGACGTCATTTTGGGGTGGGACTTCTTTTCCGATCATCAGGCCGTCATCAATTGTTCTCGCGCCGAAGTTGAATTTTCTCCGCTGTCCGATATCCGTTTGCATGCGCTCGACGATCTCGATGACAAATGTGGTCATGGCCGAGGATACCACGATGCCGCCACACTCTTCTGTGACTGCAACAGCTTTCACTAATTGCGCCACCGATACTACTGCCCTCTTTGTACCATCGCCCCGCCACGGTGGTCTAGTGGCTAAGGTACTCGGCTGCTGATCCGAGGGTCGCGGGATCAAATCCCGGCCGCGGCGGCTGCATTTCGATGGAGGCCAAATGTTGAGGCCCGTGTGCTGTGCGATGTCAGTGCACGCTAAAGAACCCCAGGTGGTCGAAATTTCCGGAGCCCTCCACTACGGCGTCTCTCATAATCAGAACTGGTTTTGGGACGTTAAACCCCACAAATCAATCAATCAATCATCTTTGTACCATCGCCCATTTTTGTTCGCCGACGATGTTCACTTCCCTTGGCTGTCCTGTAAGTGTTGGCGTCACTCAACTCCTCGTCTCCAACGCTGAGGCCGTGCCCCTCACGTTACGTGGTGGCGAGTGCCTTGGACGTCTCCAGTGGGCCGAGTCTGTGATTATCTTCAAAGCACCCTTCGACAGCACCTGTACAAACGTGAACACGTTGGCTTACAGCTCATTTCGCTCCCAGCCTAAGCCAGATGTCCTGGAACAACCACTAGATGCCCTCCTGAGCCCTACTCAACGCTCAGGGCTCCTCAACTTGCTATGAAAATACCTCTCCACGTTCGACTATCAACATAAGCCACTAGGTCGCACAACGACTGTGCATCACGACATCGACACTAGCACCCACGCGCCATTGCTCCAGAGGCTCTATCGTGTGTCCCCTACGGGGCGCAATGTTATTGAAAATCAAGTAAGCCAAATACATGGCGTGCCGCAACCTTCCAAAGTCCCTGGGCGTCACCTGTAGTTTTAGTCAAGAAGAAAGATGGCTCCATCAGATTTTGCGTCGACTATCGACGTCTGAATAACATAACTCGTAAAGACGTCTACCCCTTACCACGTATCGATGACGCCCTCGATTGTCTTCAAGGCGCCGAGTATTCTTCCTCGCTCGACTTATAGGTTCAGGCTACTGGCAAGTACGTACCTGTGGCTCCAGCCGATTGCCCGAAAACGGCTTTCATAACGCCAGACGGCCTATATGAATGTAGCGTTATGCCGTGTGGGCATTGCAATCCCCCTGCTACTTTCGAACGAATGATGGATAATTTGCTTCGCGGGCTAAAATGGAAGACATGATTATGTTACCTTGATGACATCGTCGATTTGCTCTAGATTTTCCCACTCATCTGTGCCGTCTCGAAGAAGTGCAGTGCATCACAGGCGCATGCCTCCAGCTCAACTTGAAAATATATTCGTTTGGGGTCAAGCAGCTCACAATAGTCGGACACGTGGTGTGGAAAGATGGCATACTAGCCGACGCTTCCAAACTTCGCGCCGTCACCGAGTTCCCTCTTTATTACAGGGAACGAAAAAGAGACGTTGTATACACAGGCATTTAGAAATCAGTAATAAGGCATATTCAAACAAATATCAAAGATGATAAACCAGTCAAGACTGTCACGAGAGCTCTCGTATATGCTTCGAACTAGAAGTATTTGTTTGTGGATGATGTTCCTTGTATTTCGCGGTGGTTCAGCATGCTGATCTATCATTCTTGCTTTCCAGAGACTGTGCAGGGCAGGCGCCCGCGCGAAGCCGGACAACCGCATTGAGGAGAGAAGCGAGAAAAGAAGGAATACAAGGCGTGTTCGTACAGCTTCGAGCATGAGCACCGATAGCGTATGGGTAGAGCACCGGCCACCTTTCGCCGTGGATGGCGTTACCCCGCCTACTCTTCGAGCGTGACGGCAACAAGAAACTGCTGCATTATGCTCCCAGGTACGGCAGTGATGTTCACGGGTCAATGTGGCGCAAGTAAACATGATTGATGCCTTTTTCGCCCGGCATTTACTATCTGTTGTAGCCAGTTATTGCTGAAACGACCTCAGTTACCACTAGGGGTTGATCATACATGTAATAAAGGCAATGCCTGAACGTGGCTTCCTCCACGTGAAATGGTGTCCTACCAGAGGGACACTGATGGCGAATCCACATCGATGTACAATAAACATACAACTGCTAATGCGAAGACACATTTTACTTCCGTGCTATGCCCATTCCTCTCACAGAGGGATCAGTCAGGACTGTTAGAGTTAGAGCTTATTTTTTAAAGGGACCCTGAAACGGTTTTGACGATTTTGTGCAAACATGGTGATCCGGTAGAGCGGGTCACTAGGACCATTACAGGACAGATTTTAGCGCTGTGCGTAAAGCGTGTAATTTACAATAAGGTTTTGAACACGCGTATCGCAAAAGGTCGCAGCGGCTCGCCAAAAAGCGTTTTCAAACGCCCCCGTCATCGAGCGATCGAACGAGAGGTCGCTGATTGGCCCCGACCCAAGTGACGTGCACGTAATTTTCAAAACCTAGCTGCGAACAACGTGCTTCTACAACGTACTCCTTCGTTTCAGCCAACGGTATCATCGCGGCATCTGGCGGCGTCACACGAGTCGCCGGCGCTCTATTACAGAGGCTAGCACTGCCGAGGCGGGCGACCTCAGTGAGGATATCGGGGCGCTATGTCACTACGGGAAACTCGGCAGAGCGGCTGACGCGGGAGGCGCTGTCGTCGCTAGCGCGCACTCCGCAGCAGATCGAGTTGAGGAGGAACAGCAGTGGTAAGGAGGAAGGCGACAGAAATAAGCCCATAGCTGCCTTAGCGCATTGTGCTTCGCTTTATTTATGGTGCGAATGATTTCGCAATTGTGTTGCCTAATCAGTGACGCAATGTCAAAAAAAGTTTCAGGGACCCTTTAACATTACAGCAACGTTTAGAGCGCTGGTGTATTACCGTTTTGCTTTTGACCGCCTACCTGCTCGGTTGGGCAGCGCTGTAGGTATTAAAACACAAGGTAGTGCGCATGAGACCCTGCTCAAAATTCTAAAATTAATTTTCAGGAAAAAAAAATGTCTTGCAAACACCTGGCTGAACATGTATTATGAGAGTGCCGAGGAGAAAAACAACCGAAATTTTTATTGCTGGAACCAGAGGACAGACGAAAGACATCAAAGGTCCCTTTTCATTTCGCATGGGGTCCAAAAGTAGGCAACTGTAGCTGGGGCTACCCATGAAATCAACAACTTGCGTTCATGTTATCCCTTTTTATCATATAACCTGGCCCGTTTATCTAAACTTTTCGGGACGCCTACTAGTTAATTCAGTTTAGATATAACGGTTTCTTTACAACACATGGCTTTTCAGAAAAGTAAGGCTGATTGCTTTATTTCTGGTTTTCTTACGTCCCAAAACCACGATTTTTTTTATCAAAGACGCTGCAGTTGAGGGTTCAGGAAATTTCGACCACCTGGGGTTCTTTAACATGCGCTGACATCGCACAGCACACGAGTCTCAACGCTTCGCCTCCTTCTAAATGCAGCGGCTGCGGTCGGGATTCGATCTTGTGAACCTCTGGTCAGCAGCCGAGCACCATAACCTCTACACCACCATGGCGGGGCACACAAAGGTAACGTAAATGAGTCAGCACACGAATTTGCACAATTCGTAAGGAGGAATTAAACCTGAGGAATTAAACGCAGAGAACAATATTTAATTGCTTGATTGAGCGTCAGGCCCGCTTTCTTCGTGCTCCTGCTTTTCCACCTGTTCTCGAACGAGGTGCCTTTCCGGGCAGCGCTTCGTTCAGCCGTTTCAATGCTACAGCGATTCCTGCCGCAGCCATTCTCTTACACTCGTCATATCTTCTTTTCGGCATGTATTTTATCTCGTTTAAAATGCCTGCGAGATGGGTGTACTTATCCTTTTCAGCGATTTCGAAATCAATCTCGACGTCCTCGCATATTTCGAAACCACATTCTCCCAGTTGAAGTTCCCCACGTGGCTTCCTAAGGGGAAAAAAGGACACATAAGTAACATTTTCAAGCATCTTCGGATTGCTTCCTTGTCGGTAACCAGAAATAATTGAAACATTTCCGATGAACTAAAGTTGCGAAGGGCGCTCAACAGCTGGGGTTATGGCATCACCTAGCTTGGTCTCCTCCCACGTGGCGGAGAGGAGTGTATTCGCGATAAACGGTACGGCGTGCGTATGTCGTGTCGTGGATTCGCCTTCACATTCCTTACTCTCTACCCTAGCTATAAGATCGCTGTCACTCATTATATCATTATTATGTAACACTATCATTATCACTATCACTATCATGCACAGCGGGTTGAGAGCAAATCGCGAGTCCCTTCTGCGCAACCCAAGACGTCGTTCTTTATTTACTTCTCTCGGTGTTTCTTTCTGTCTCTCTTCCTCGCTCTCATTTTTATTTCATCTCGCCCATAGCGAGTTGCGGTATAACCTTCGGTACAATACAATCGCATGAATCCCATAAATGCACGTTTTGCAAGCGCCGGTGCTCTAGCGCTTGTGACGCTGCCTTACAGGCTGAGTGTGCCTGGGCTCGAATGCCGCCTCACCAAGAGTGTTTATTTGGTCTTGTTTATGCTCTCAGTTGTGAACGACAGCGACTGTTATTACCGTATAGTACTTACGGTATAATTTATGCATTATATAGTGGTATATTAAGTATCCGTAGTATAGTACCGATCAACCCCGACCCTAAGAAGCTCTGATTTCAAAGTTCTGTTGTCCCTTTGTAGCTGCACATGTCACAAACCAAACAAATCGAACGTGCCACCCCTCGTTCCGGAGCACCATGCGCTGCGCGCTTGCCTACGCCGCGAGCGCTGTGATGAACGGTGATGGCGAGACTTTTATGTTCACAATCTCCCGTTGGCAATACGCACATCTCGGAGGAGCTTCAGCGTTGCAGAGGCTTGAGCCACCCGCGAGATGGCGCAAAGAGCCCACGGCGCCTAGTTGGGAGCATATACTGGAACGCTACGGTGCCGTGTTCGGCCGCGTTGCATGCATGTAGCACGCAGGAAGGCGCTCGCACTTTGCCTGCATGGCATGGTCGTGGGTGTTTGTGCCTGTGCTCGTGAGCGTGTAGACGTTCATTGACACCGTGTTGACACGTTTCTTGATGTACCGTGTTCTGTGCACAAGCGCCAAGCGAACTGCGGTGCCTTCTTCATCGGCGAGTTTGTATGGCGCATCGCTACTTTTTAGTTTGCCCATGGGATCGCAGCAATGACATTGTCAACTCCGCGAGTAAGGCGTACAATAACATGTGTGGTGTCATGACAACTACTTGGCTAGGCGACTGAAGAGCATGACAATCGAAAGAGCGTGATGAGAATGGGGCCACGCATCGCTATCGCATTGAACTCTTAAGGCGAAGCTTAAGGGTCCCACAACTTTTTACGGGAATGTGTGTTTGGCAAGGACTTATATATTGCTGCGTGAAGGCAGACAGCAGATGTACAATAAATTTACAGTGCGCTTAAGTGTGAACAATATCCCTGAGCTCCCGCTAGCCTCAACATCCCTGTAGTCGTCCTTCACTCGGTTCTTGAGGCTTGTTCTTTCGCCATGTTCTTGAGTCTTGTTCTTGCGTTACCTAGCATACTAAAGCGACTCCCGGCTGCTTAAGCACCATCTCGGTGCTTCCTGAGGTGCGAGTGAGCCGTATGCTTTCATCCGGGACGCACAAACGATATCTTCCGACGGCGAAGAAGAGGCAGAGGAAGAGTCTAGCGGTCTATAAAGAAGTGACCTCGTAGGTGGCCTCTTTCAGCCGGCGTAACACAGCGTACGGCACCCCGTATAGGGATAGTTTTTCAGTGTACAATGCGAAGAGTCGGTGTCCACAAGATGACAATGTCACCCGATGTAAAGTAAACTTGTCGGTGATGAGTCGCCTCTAATGGTTTTGCGCTGCTATAAGGTGCTTACGAGAAATTTGACGTGATTTTTGTTGTGATAGCGTCGCGAGCGTATCCCGCCGTTGGTGAATCGACGGGGAATG